>VZTV01104068.1:0-23722 GCA_013400875.1 Anhinga rufa | reverse complement strand
TGTGGTTGTACAGTGTAAAAGGACAAAACACTGGGTCTCCAGCTTGCTGTTTACACTGGCTCCTCCAAATAAGATGAGAGTGGTATGAAGGCATAACCACAATTCAGTGAAGTTTCAAGTAAAACCAGCTGCCCAGCATGGAGGGGAATACAAAACACACATAAAACAACCCCAAACCAAAACAGGTGGCATGACTATCGCAGCACAAAAAGCTAAGGAGCCGAAAGCTACAAACCTGTTCTTTTCTGGGTTGTTTTTGCAGTAAGACTGTGACTTCCATGAGCCAATATTTGACATAGTTTTTAGCTCACTAATGTCTGCTTTGCTTTTGATTGGGGCTCAATTCCAAGCACTCTGATATTACTGAGAATACTTATATCGACTGTAATGGGGATTTGATTGGAACCAGAGGTAACAGATAACAAGTAGGGATTGGGAGAATGCCTTAATGTAGTAGGAGTACCTGAAGAGAGGAGAACAAAACAAAAAACACCAAGTTAATAAATTATTAACACCAAGATAATAAATTATTACAGGGTCAGAATACCAATCTGATGACATCTGGTTAATATAGTTCAACTCAAAGAAGACAGTAATAGACACAGTCATTCCTTGAGATGTAAAAAAAGCATCTGATGAAGAGAATTATATGAAAAAAAAGTGCATCATGGGTAACAAAAGTTGAGTCATAATTACCCAGAGACAACTGCCCATCCAAATCCCACGTATTTCTAATACACAGATGATCTTGTGCATATTGTTGAAATCTTCTTTACAACTTTAATTTTGAAGAATGTCCCAAGCCTGATCCCACCCTTTTGGACTAGAAATGGCAGCGTAATTTACTAACAACACGGGATAGGAAGGGTACAACCTAAAAAGTATCAGCAATTTAAAACTTTCCTCCACTAAAGCAGAATAGACAGAAAACAGCAACATCCCAGATCCCACTGTCCAATAAATGCAGCAGTGAGACATACACATGGCTACTGTCCAGGGAGGTCAGCTTTCTCCTTCCATCACTGGTGGCAATGCAGCAGGGCACAACCGACTATCAGGAAGAAAAAAGTGCTTAAGGTAGAAAGTCTGAATGGGAGTCTGACATTACTGGAAGAGTAATAGTGAGGAGAAGGAAGGAGAAAGAAGGTGTAATAGAGTGGGGAAAGGGATGAGTGATGTCCAATATGTGGGGTAGCAAACTTTTTTTAAGAAGCCAAGACATACCAGACATGAGTCACAAAAAGGAAAGACAAGAGGAGGAAAAATGTGTTTGATTCAAAGACCACCATTTGCGGACACTCTTGCAATAAACCCTGACTGACTGTGCTCTCTCCTAGGACAAAACTTCAGGTTCTGGCACCTCATTCTCATGACAAATATTCCAGCAAGAGCAGGAAAAGACAAAACCTGAGTATGGTTTAACAGCAACTGGTAGGCAATAAAATAGGAAATGGTACATACATGAGATATTTTTATTATGATCTTAGTATTTGTAACTTTGTGGTCTTCCTTGAATGGCTTATTACTAGTCAAAACCTATTCCCATACCTTTGTCCTATTACTATTATTATTAGTGTTGTTGTTATTATTATTATTGTTGTTACTTTTTTTAGTAATACAACAAAATCAACAAGAAAGGTTTTTTCTCAGCATGTTTCAGAGGTTCCTTCTAGTTTTCCTACATTTGGCACAACACAGCACGTTGCTTACAAGAAACCTCACGACTCCCAGCCAAGTTTTGAAATATATAATCAGTTGCAAATGTTTTGGGGTGGTTGACTGATGAATGCAGTAACTTTACCATTTATCCCATTTTTTACCATTAGCAAATCTTAGATATTTTCAGGACAGCAGCACTTTCCCTTTTTCAGGATTAAAAAAAACTCCAAAACTTTTGAAAATGATCAAACCAGCTGTTTAACACATTGATTTGTCTGCTCCTCATAATAATAAATACAGTATGGCATTACAGTGATGAACTTTTGTAAGAACTGATGTAATAGGATAATTTCTACTATAAGAAAACACAGTGTCGAAATAGTTACCTGCCATTCTTTATACTTTATAAAAACCACTTTCTTTCCTGTATTCTTATTTCAGCTCTTCCCCTCATAATTATACACTTAATCTTTTCAGGAAAATATCAGTGACTTGCAGAGCAGTCCCTATGCTGCCGTGGGCCAGAAGGCTTTTCATTCATTCACCCTCTTTTCAGTTCCAAACTTGTTTATCATTTAGAGTTGATAATTTTTTTTTCCATTCAGCATGTCACCTGTGATTTACATGAATAATAAAAACATTCAGGGGCACATTAGTGAGGACTTGCACATTTTGGAAGGTATATAAAGCCTCATATTTCAGGACGTAAGCCAAGGTCTAAGTAATAAGGAGCTGTTATTACATGAACAGCTTGAGTTAGAATATTTTGCAAATCCTTCATGCTGTTGGCCCCTGACCACTCAGAATGAGTATGGACAAGGAGATCCACTGGTCTGCTCCGACATAGAAATTCCACAAGTGATTATTCAGACAGTTACAATTTATTTAGGGGTGTGTGTGTGTGTGTGTGTGTGTGTGTGTGTGTGTGTTCAAGAATTTATTTCTAGGCTTGCCAATGAGGAGTGAAAACCAAAATGTCTCTGAAGAACAAATACATATACATATAGATCAATGACTCTGGCAAGTGTGTCGTGAGACCACTTCCATGTCAAGGAAAGAAACCTCTGGCAGAACATCTGCAGGAATCGTTTATCGGGGACCTACCCCTCCAGTGGAAAAATTATCACACCTTACTTTGAGGACTGAAAGTTAGAGATTTTTCTCCTCCATTCATATTTCAACACCAAATACATCTTTCTCATTTTGCAGCATTTAAAATACAATTCTACCACTTCAGGATCTGAACATGTTCACAATGCATTAGCTGTATTTTCAGAATTATTAAACACTGCAGTAATAAAGCAAAACAAAACCATCCTCCAGGCAAATAATTTCGATTCTCTGTTCCCTCATGTCCCCAGATAACGATGTGAATGATCTAAAATACAACTACCTAAGCATTTTTTCATTTGTATCCCAATGGGCTTTGAAACTGGCATTGACAGTACACAACCTTAGTCCACAGTGTGACATGCCAGTGCACCAGCAGTCTGAAGACTGGGTTCCATTTTTGTTGTTGATGATGACCTGCTGCAAAAATGGGGGGAAGTCACTGTGCCTTACTATGTCTCTGTATCCTGTCCCATCCTTTGTCTTATATTTAGACTGCAGACTCTTTGAGGCAGAGGCTGTCTCCTTGAGAAATTACAGATACAGGGTAGAACAGGGACGTTGCTCTATTTGGGTTTTCAGGTACCACCACAATTTAAAAATAGGAAGCGTCTATTTCTGAGCCTGGATGAATTCCGCAACTAGTTGTTGTAAACAGATTCCATCACCCTCCTGACTTATGATCTTTGGCATTCCCAAATTTTATGCCTCAAAATAGGAGCTTGAACTCAGCTAATACGGGCTGTCAAAACTTTATTTATTTCACTGGCACCATGACAGTTCACACCAGCTGAAAATCTGCTTTGCACATTTGAGGTTCCACCCTGTAGATGATATTCCATAACTTGCATAGCCAAGATGGGATTTTCAAAGTTATGCATCTCAATCACGGCAAGGACAACCCAGAAACAATGTGATTACACTTATCACACTCTCTTTTCCTGTAAATGTGCTGAAACTCCATGCCTTTAGCCATCAAATCTTACAGTCACTTTTGTAACTGTAGCTCTGAAAGGTGTAGAAGGAAATGGCTTGTGCTTTTAATTTTAAAATACAGATTAGTGCATGGCTTTCTCAGTTTTTTTACTACTTATTCTTATGAAAAAGAAAAAAAAGGTATTTCTTTAGTTGGGAAATAAAAATCTTCAAAGGCTTCAAATTCTTCATTTCCTACCCAGAATTCAAAAAGCTGCACTTGCTTACTAATGTAACAGAGAATATATGTTAATACAAGTGTTAAGTCTCGACTGCTGTATAGAATTCAAATTTTGAATATGAAGTACTGAAAGTCTATAGCAAACTCTTCAAGAAATCCCATGACTGCAAGAAACACTAAAATATTTGTGGAGTAAATTAGAAGAAGTAAGTGTTAAATAATAGCAAATTGCTAATAGGCGTTCAGGAACTAGGAAAACTAATAAACTGAATACATTTTTCATCAAGTTGTATTTGGTTGTTTCTAATAAAGAACTAAGAAATCAGTGCTCCTGCTGAGTACAGCACTGCATGACCTGTAGCATTCAAAATCTTTTACTGCCCACACTGCTTTGCAAATATTTAAGGAAAAAAAGGGTTTCCGTAGTTAGCGTGCCAAAATAGATGCAATCTGGGGGCAGCAGCAGTGGGGGAAAAGCTGATGAAAAGCCCATCCCAGGGAACCCCCTGCAAGAAAACAGCAAGTTGGCGCATCATCCAAGTCTATACCAATGCTCTGTGTGCATTATAAAGGCTGTAGAAAAAATATTTACTGCTGCACTTTGAGATTATATTATAATAGTGATCTCTCTCCCCACAGGCTGAAATATATGTGGATGGTGTTAGCAATAAAGGCTACAGTAATAAGACAAATACAAAAACACCTTTTTGGGTGAGTGCTACTACTCCAGGATGACACTGGCATCCTAGAGAGTGTCTACTGCTCTGCGTGGTCTCATCTCTGCTCCTTCAGATACTCTTCCTCCTGCTGCATGATTTTAGAGATAGTCCCTTCTCTTCCTCCAGCCTTTGCCTATTTCCCTCAGTTGCATTCAGTGACTCTTCCTTCCAGCTGGATCTCTGGAGCCTTCCAATTTCCACCACCACTCACTGTGCTCAGTAGCTGCTTCTGGAGCCTTGCCTTCCCTCCTTTTTGTATGGCTAGAACTCCATGGGAGAACAGTTAAAATGACCATCCATTACTGCAAAATCCCTGGACACCATCTGGGAAACCAAACTTTCCATCTGCTCTCTTACATGAAGATGCTTTGTAGTGGAGATGGTTGAATTTTCTTCAACTGACAAAAAACAAAAACCAAGCCCTAAACATTTTTATTAAAACCAGAAGCATGCTCAGGTCCTGGTATTTCACCAAGACACAAAACATATTTCCACAGGAAATTAATTTTTTTTCAAAGTTTCCAGCACCCCCCTCCCTTAAATCAGCCCTGAACTTCTTTAGCAGCCACATGAACTCTCTGATAACCTCACTGTGCCGTCACTGTGGAAAAGGCAGATGGAAAAAATTCTGACTGACACAAAGAGGAAAGGATGCCTCTCTACAAGGGGTGTCCAGCAGTAGTTGTCTGCTTAATCCCCTTCTGTGCCTCTGGAAGCCTCCCCGCTCCTCACCACATAGCCAAACAGAGACTCCACAGCCATCCTCCTTTGCTTGGAGCTACAGTAAAGAGCAGGTAAAGACAGCCAAGACACTGTGCTTCTCCAAATGACGTCTATCAAGCCCTTGCAACTTTCTCAAGCCAAAATAATTTTTTACCAACCCTTCTCAGTGGGTGCAATGGGATCTTTACTGAAGTTTTTACAAGCATGGTAAAGTTGGGCTTGCAAAGGAACTAGCAGTACTGAGTGTTATATGTAGCAGTGGTTCTCCGCCTCTTTTTACAGTCTAAAACTCACTTGAAAGAGTTGGAAACGCTTCACCGAGCTCAGCTTTTTTCCATTCTCTGCCATCTCTCTCAATTTCCAGTGCCCTGCTTTGCCTCCCACTTCTCCCACAAAAACTGGTTTTCATGCAGGGATAACTCACAGGACCAGCACAGATTCGGGCTCCACCTCTCACCTACAGTTTATCCTGTCTTCTTTGAAACTACAGTCACTTTTAAAAAGGCTGCCTTTTTTTTTTCTTTTTTTCATGGCTTAGATCATTATAACTAATGTTTGTAACTTCTATTTGGAAAGTTAGCTTCAGACTTTGATCTTCTTTAAGCATATAACTTAGACAAAGTTGTTCTATTGAACTGAGACTTACATTCCTGAAGTCAAGCATATGCACAAGCGTCTTAAGAATTATGGCTTCAACATAAGTCAATCCTAAACCTTACATGAATTTTGGATATTAAAAAGAAAAATGTTTTTAAACCCAAGTCTCTAAGGAAAGAAATAAATACTTATATATGTCCACTATATTATGAAAACTACTGTACTTGAATAAGACAGTCATGAATGTTTTTTAGATTTAAGAAAATAATTTTGAAATAAAATATATCCATACATACATGATTAATGTGGCTTCTCTGTTCTCTTCTGCTCAAATTATTTATATTCCTAGTGAGAGGGGAAAAATTCTTTCCAGCTAAAGAAGCAGCCCCTTTTATGAATAAAAATAAGCTTTTTTAAAAAGAAAAGTGGAAAAAGGGTCTCCTTTCAGCTTGATTTTCTGACATCAAAATAATATGGTGCAACTCTGAATATGATCTTCTCTTCTCTTTGCTTTCTACCATGTCAAATTTTCATAACAGACTTCAGCAACACTTAGAGACTCCAGCGAGGCATTTGGTAACATACACACAATAAGTAGGTAGTCATGGCCCAAAGAGCCTATAAGGAGAAGACAGGGATGAAGATAACACAGACGGAAACAATAAAGTAGCAGAATTCAAGTAGTAGGCTGCAGTCATCCCACACCCATTTCTTTGCCATCATAACAGAATAATTTCCTAGCAAATACATTTGTCATAAAGACTCCTACAGATAGCTGTGTTCAGCAAGATCCCAAAGTTTCAGGTCAAGAAAACTCTAAGAGGCCAGGCGCTTAATAAGCAAAGAAAGAAAACTGGATAGAAGTGTAATCCACATGTCAAGTAGCAAAGCAGACATTAGCCAGGAAAGAAATGTTAGAACAAAAGGTTTTTGTAGGATCAGGTTACTAAAAAGCAGAGAGTTCTTGAGACAACCCAGCAATTTGGGCAAGCTCCAGAAAGTGAGAAAGGCTTCCTCCTGTAGGGTTCCCTTCCTCGCCGGCTCAATACATGGTCTGCTTCTTCAGATTATGGAAGCTTTTCCACTTAAAGCAGTGTCTGAAGCCACTGGTGATGTCCTTGTTCCCTTCTTGGACACACTGTAATACCTGAAGTTGCTATAGGTCTCTTGTATTTACTTATGAAGTTTGCTAAAGGGTCCTGAGGGCTTGTAGTATTTTTTTGTTTTGTTTTGTTTTGTTTTCTTTCCAGACAAAGTTTCTATCTCATGCTTGTTTGTAGCTGTGGCAGACTGGGGTCTGTGATCCCAGGGGTCCAGTACAGGTACCTTTCCACTAGCCAGTCCTCAGAGCTGTTACCAACAGATCAAAGGCTACTGGTCACTGCAATAATATCTTTCTTCACTTTCCCAAAGGATGGAGGTCAAATAGGAAAGACAAGCGTTTCAGAAACTAGACTGGTATAGAACAAACATGGGTGTAGGAGCATCCAACCAATGTGAACAGCTCAGAGATGTGACAACAAAGTCAAACGGAAATAGTATAGAGACAGAAAAGGAAGAAGACAGAGGAGTGTGGATTCAAAGGAGAATAACAAAGATAACAGGAACAGAAAAGTCTTTTTGTTTGCCTATAGATGTAGCTCCTGGTGTGCAACTTCTGACAGCACATAGGGAAGATTATGTTTCAAAACTGCAGTTTTCTGAACGTCTCCTCAAAAGTGGCCTTTTCCCACTACCCCCTCCATGCTGAAGATCTTTGGTGACAAATAAAATACTGACAGGTTATCAGACACAAGGACACCATGCATCTAAAATGACCATTTGTAAAAGCAGCATAATGAAACTCTCCAGTAAAAATAAGCTATTAAAAAAATCCCTGCTTAAATACTGCTCAGTGGAGACAAAGATAAGTTTGGATTACATGTTGCTCTCACATTCCCCCTGCCCGAAAAGCACAGCACCAAAAGCGAGACGACCTCTGTTCCCGGCTGTCTCCCAGCAGCTGAGGAGACAGAGACCGGTGGTGCCTCCCTGCTGTGGGCAATGCCCCGAGGCAGCTCTTGATTTCCAGGAGGCTGCCTTGCAGGGGCTGAAACAACATGGACCTGGTCAGGGAAGCCAAAGGAGAGGGGAGAGAGGTGCCTTGGCATTTAGGAATTGAACAAATAGTACATTTTTCAGAAACGAAGGTCAGTTATTCATGGCCTCGCAGCTAGCTACTACTACTTCTTCTCCCACCCGTACCTGCAGAGCCAGAGATTTCAAAGCAGTTTCAACTCATAATGGATTCTGCATGAATTTTTTAAAAATAATTCTCTGGGTAGCTATCCAACTGTCTTATTTGCCAAATCATCTCAAAAAAAGCCCGATAAAGCCCAGTTTGTTTCCCAGGATTTGTTCTTAAATCACAAAAAAGAGAGCAAATTATTTGCTTCAATATTGTAGATGTCAGTACTAATCTCACTCAACGTAACAGCAAACTCCCTTTCAATTTAACCTTGCTAGGCAACTTGGCCATGATTCTTTAGTACAGGTACACAAGTGAGTAGGTCATAAGTTACAGCGAACAGCAAATCAAACTGTATCATTTTCCATTGGTGAGTAATAGACGGGAAATGTGAAATGTCATTACAGGGCTGGTTAACCATCTGGTAAAAGCTTCTGTATGAACAGTGCAGATGAACTACATTGAAATATTAAGGAAACATCAACTGAAGCTATTTAGCCCCTCCGGAGACCTATAGTTCACGCATGGTAGGCAGGTAATAATGTCCAATTATTCTGGAAACAACTAAACAAGTCACTGTAAAATTATCTCATTTGCACTGGATCCAACATTAAGTATTTTTTAAAATATTCATCATTCATTCCAGGTAACAAAACAAAACAACTAATCAATCTCTGAGGAACTACCCATAAATCAAAAAGCCATACTGAAAAGCTGGCAATTTTTCATTATTCCAGGAGTAATATTTTACAGCTGACAAGCTGACGGGGTGGTCCAGGTCTGCAACATTATCACATCTGTGATGAACAAACAAGCTTTACACAATTACAGTAGTAATTGTTAGAATTACTCTAACAAGTTGTCACAGAACTTGTTGTGGAAAAACAAAGACTTTTTTTTTTCTTTAATCTACACTAACTTTACTTAGAAGACAAGTTATTAAAATCAAGTCTTGGCCAAATTAAAGGCATTTTGTTATTACCACACAAAGAAAAAGATTCAGTTTTGCAGCCCCTCATAGCAATTAGCTGCAGCCGCTCACAAAAGACTCATCTCCTGAACAGAAGTGTACATTCAGCCTCTATTTAATTCAAAGCAAGTTGAAGTGAAAGGGTTAAAAATACTTCAGTGAATGGCAAATTGGGGAGTAAATCTGAGGCTATCCTGCTCGCAGGTGGTGCATATTGATTGATCACCTGAAGGTGGTGATAGAACGTAAAAATAAATTTGTCCATCGCTTTATATCCCTGTCTGCTGAGGATGCAGTTCAAGACTATCAATGTCACCTAACTGCCTACTGAAACAGGTAAAACCCGGGTCGGTAGAGCTTCTGGTGAGTCATGTTGGATGCTCACCTTACCTCTTAAACCACTCCTAACTGCTGCCATAACTTAAGGTACAAGCAACAAAATCCTAAAGTCCTTTAAACACAGGGCCCAATTCTGCAGAGTCTGGGGGTGATTGGTTACACATAAGGAAGATTTGAAAGAGAGCAGACAAGGCAAAGAGCACAGAGCCTAAAAGCCTGGTTTAGCAGAGCAATGGTATTCAAGCATATGGGTCTTCTGGTAGACATGCCATTTATCACTTTTTTTTAAAAAAAACTCAGAGCAAATACCAGTTGCATATACAGATGGCTTGGGAATGGCTTCTGTTGTGGATAGCTCAGTCTAGGCTTGTGTTGCAGCGTAGTTTGCTATTTAGGGACTCACTCCTAACAGAGTGAGGAACTACAGAAAGAAGGCTTTGAATGTGGACCCTGAGCACACACAGCATCATACCTGTGCAGGAGCATCTCACAAGACAAGCCAGCTCCCAATGGGCATGGAGTATCTCCATAGAGCACATATTAGCCAGGGTATAGTAACAACGTGATTAGGAAACACCTTTTGCACTTTCTTGGCAAATGGCTTGACAATAGCCAAGTATGGGATGGGGAGGCCACAAAAGTTTTGGGTGATATGAAGTGAAGGAGTGAATGAACTACCCGCTGTTTTACCCAGTTTGCTTAGTTCATAAACGAGGGAATTTCACATGTACAAGAGCTCAAGATGATATGTAGTCACATGGGCAGAAAGACATGACTGACTAATTTTTCTGAGAGCTTCTGTACCCAGTGCCATGCTTAGATTTGACTCTTCGCAGAATCACAGAATCACAGGTTGGAAGGGACCTCAGGGATCATCTAGTCCAACTTTTCTAGGAAGAGCAGAGTCTAAACAAGATGGCCCAGCACCCTGTCCAGACGACTCTTGAAGGTGTCCAACGTGGCCGAGTCAACCACTTCCCTGGGGAGATTATTCCAGTGGTTGACTGTCCTCAGTGTGAAAAATTTTCCTCTGGTGTCCAGTCGGAATCTCCCCAAGAGCAATTTGTGTCCATTCCCCGTTGTCCTCTCCATGTGACTCCGTGTAAAAAGGGAGTCTCCATCTTTTTTGTAACTACCCCTTAAGTACTGGTACACGGTGATGAGATCCCCTCTGAGCCTCCTTTTCTCAAGGCTGAACAAACCCGGTTCTCTCAGCCTATCCTCATATGGCAGGCTTTCCAGTCCTCTGATCATCTTGGTGGCCCTTCTTTGGACCCCTTCCAGCCTGTCCACATCCTTTTTGTACAGCGGGGACCAGAACTGTACATAGTACTCCAGGTTTGGCCTGGAGTACTCTTAACTAGCTCAAATATTTGCTAACAAAAACTGGGGACATGGCAAGGAGTGTTACTTCTGTTTGCATTCAGACACACACACAAAAGCAGCAAAGTGCTGCTTTTGCTTCTGGTCTTTTTATTTTGTCCCAGTTCTTTTCACTTTAGCAGGTTTACCGTAAGATACAAATGCCTACTTCCCTCATTTTTGTCCACTTTCTTCCCCTGTTTCTCTCCCTCATCATCTTTTCTCATCCATTAAAATAAAAAGGATTCGTATGTTTTTACAAATTATCTCTTTCTTTTAAAATGTCAATGATACAGGAACACCAGAAGTTTTATAAATCAAATTGCTATGCATTCAGATGTGGCCACTTGCTCAACACAGCCTCTATTTTCAGTCATTTATCGTCTCTGTCCAAGCCTTTAAGCTTTGTTTACATAATGAAATCCTGTTGTGCTTCTCAGGCATCAGTGGCAAAGCAGAAGTCATTAGGTGGTAATACATTATCAATTGTCAAAAGAGACAACTTTGCAAATTCACACACTCAAACTTCAGTTCTGGTTCCTTCAATCTTCAGCAAATTCTAAGAACAAACACCACAGCACACCTCTACGTATTTTAGAGACAGCTTTTAAATCGCAAAATGCTCCCAAAGGCATATGGCTCCATAGCCAAGAGTTGTACTGCTGAATCTGAGGACCTCTCAGAAATATTCTCCAAGCGATTTTTGTTAAACTCTCAAACTGCAAATCTAAGGCTACATCTACATTAGCAAGCATGTGGCCTGATAAGAGTGGATTTATAGAGTGAAAAAATGGTGTTGAGTATCTGATGTGCAGATGATACATGCTTCAAGGGAATTTACTTCAGGCTAGTTTCAGTCTGGGCCTGTGGATTGAATATGTAGAAATAATTGGAAAGCATTAAAAGCAACACTGGAACACATTGTCTGGTTTCATTTAATCCAAAAGGAAACCGGTTTGTGTACTTAGAGACTGCTCTGTGCTGTGAGCCAAAGCGTGGTAAGTGGCAGTGATCAGGAGATCACTAACGTAGCTGCACCCTAATTAAGTGTCAGTCTGATCTACCAGGAAGGTTCAAATTCACATTTCCTAAGACAATTATTAGTAAATTTAATTGGAATAATTATATTTATGGTCCTGAAGAAATCTCAGTGATAACAGAACTTGTCCCTGAACTGCCAAATTTTTCCTGTCTCATTCTATGGATACTTTGATCAAAAATACATTGGAAATTCCAGTGTATCCTTGCAAAATTCCTGTATATATCAAACCTAATGACTGAGGACTAGGGAGAGAATTTGAGCCAAGTCATGGTTCATAACTTGATTTTGAGCCTGTTCCAGTAACACCACCCTGCCTCACGCCAGTTTGATTTAAAGATAGGCTTTGTGCCCAGCATCTAATTTTGTATATAATTACGGATTTAATGTTTGTAATATGGTCTTTGTAAAAGGAGGAACCCTCTGAGGAACCTTCAAACTACAACAGTCTGAATAGCTGCTTAGGTTGAGACTCAAACATTTTAAAAAAAAAAGTGAAGATAATAGATGAATACAGCTCAAGCACACTCATGCTCCTTACTTACTGCAGTACCGGCCCTTGGTCAGTGCAGGAAGCCATCCTCTATACAGACATGTGCACAACGTTTAGATGTGGAAGTGGTGGACTGAGATTAGGATCACAATAGAACAGGCTTGATTTCAGCATGTAATGTGAGGATTATTTGCTATACCTCAGAGATGTGTTTTCTTTTTGTGACTCCTCCTCCATTGGCATACGGATTGCTGAAAAGCGGGAATTAGACCCTGCTAGTCAGCAGGGCTGATCCTTTGGCTACTTTTGTTCCCTTGCTTCCTTCACACTCGGCGATCTTTAGCCATGCTGCATAGGCTTGTCCTAAATAACAAACTCATATGACTGGCAAGTTTCTGTACAAGGTCCACAGAAAATGGACAAGTACCTACCAATTTTAGACACAGCGATGCAATAATTACAGCATTACACCTTCGCATGCCTATATCCCTTTGTGGAAGATTGCTCTGATGATAAAGCTGGCACTACATTTCAAAATGATGCAATAACCTTTAAGAATAACCCAAACAAGAACTGATTTTTTGCCTTAGAAATTACTCACAGAGGAGACTTCTGCATAATCCTGATCACAAACTGTAACCAGATTTGTATCTGTTAAGATAATATAGAAGACCGTAGTGCTGCAATTCTTGGAACTGAAATTGAGACCAGTGCCAGCTTTACTCTCTCATGTTTCTGGGTGATAGAGCTTGACTGCTTGTGTATTTAACCGGCACCGCCAACCTTAACAGGCATATTGTCTTCTGGGACTGGTAATATAACACACTTTATTGACTAGGTACTATTCAGAAAGTAAATCAGAAACTCTTGGTTTTACTTTTCAAATAACCCGCAAGGAGATTAAATTATGAAAAAAAAAAGATATAAGATCTTCACCTACAGATTTCTTCATAGTTGTGGTACCCTGAGGCAACTCCTATTGATATAAAAGCTGTTTTGCTAATAGTTAGCTAATAGTCAGTTTGCCACTTCTTGTGAGGGGGGAAATCAGTGGCTTAGTTACCGCATGACTAAATATACACCACAGTTTGTAAACCTGTGTTGCGTCCTAGAACTCATAAGTGTGATTATTAGCATGCTGTTCAGTTTAGCTGCAAACAATATTCTTCCATGTTCTTCAAAGTGCCATTTTTAAAAGAAATTATGTTCTATAGCAAAGCCAGCATTCAGATATTCTTATCCAAGCCAAGTTTTAAGATTGTTGCCTTGCTCCTTTTAGGAAAAGAAAATGGATTTTTCTTCAAAATGAAACATTTTTTTGGTAAAGTTCTCTTCACTTCAGGCTATTGTTATGACAAAAAAAGGGACCTCTTTCACACAAGGTCTTTTAGGGAAAATTGTTGTTGCCCTGTACAAGCACAGGGAAACAGTCCATGCAGCTGAGAAGAGATTTTGAACTGAGCCACATAAGCTGTTTCTCACCTGCAGGACTTGGGATCGCTCATATCTTCTGAGTCCAGGGAGCTCCTTGGCTAGGCTTTTACATCACCCAGAATCAGGTGAGACCAAGGTACATGTCAGCCTGGCCCACACCCCGCTTCTAGAAGAAAACCTGTCTATATAAGCCAAAGGAGAGTTGTGGTGCAATGCAGCCAGGTCACTGGATTAAGTAGGGTGCTGGGCACTCCATAACAGCACACAGTCTAAACACAATGAGAAAACCGTTTTAGGAGTTGTACCTAATAGGAATGTGAAAACTGGATGGGGAGATGTCCATGTACAGCTCTAACCTTTCCCCGAGAAAAAAGAGGCTATGGAGAACAAGTGCAGGAAGGTAAAACCAGAAGAAATATCAAACAATATTCATCTCCCAGAGCAGTAAATGCTTGAAGTGTACAAGATTGGGCACTTGGGCTCACATGGAGCAAATTAAGACAGTGAGATGCTCCATGCCAGTAGAATGAAAAGCCACCGCCTTGTGCCGCTCTCCTGGTTTCTGATCATCCTCCTAACAACCGCACGATCTCCCAGATGTGGTGCAGCTACCATCTGTGTTCTGTAGCAGCTGCCTCACAGGAACTTCTGCAGGACTGAGTGTTGCTGAAGCCCAGCAGCTGCCTTGCCCCACTCCCTTCTGATGCTGCTTCCAGCCCCCAAACCACAACGAACTACTTTACACAAACCGCAAGCAAGGAGAAGACTGTTCCACAAAGACAGCACTCATGCTACAAGGGTAAGGGCAGAAGAAAGGATTGCATAATCAGAACAACTTTGGCACTTTGCAGGTGGAAAAAGATTTCTACGACTCACTCCCTTCATGAAAATGTTAGTTGAAGTGTTTTGCTTCCACAAGATTTGGTGTTCTTCCTCTTCATCTCTGTTATCAATAAATAAATAAATGTCATGGGGGAAAGTAGGTGGGGATTTCTTCTTCTTACTTTAAACTTAGAAGAGCCCAACCTTTTTCATTTTAAAAGTTTATTCAAAGCATCTGACCAGCTCAACTACTTGACTGCTGTCACCCATATTACTGTGACAATGCAGCATGGCCAAGGACAGCTGTGGCCACAGGCCACTAACAGCATGTTAAAAAACCCATTTTGCAACAAAATATATCTGGTAACAAAATGTTCAGAACTTATTACATATATGTGGAATATAAGGGCTTAAGCAATGTCCCAAAGGAGTTCTATGAAAGATTAAATACTGTTTGGTAGGGAAGATGAGCAAGTCAGCAACAAACCAGGGATGTGAAAGGACATGCAAAGATCACACATTAGCCAGTATTATAGAAAAATGGTTTCATCCACCCAGCTAGCATTTTTTCCTTTCGTTTTCCCTGTCACAAGACCCTTTCCTTTTACCTAACTAAAAATAGCTGTGTATTAATAACTTGATTGAATGCAGGTCAGAGATGACATTAAGAACTTATTAGGAAGTAATGCTTGGAGCTAGTAGAAAAAACAAAAGAATTTGGAGGGAGTCAATCAACAGACATCTGTGAAGATTATTTAGCTGTTTTAAAGCAAGAGAGACATCTCAGAGTGAATGCAGCTATTTCCATTCCTCATTATCTGAATATTCAAATGTATGTGCTACAAACCTCACTGAGCTTGCCTGCTTTATAACTGGATACAGCATCAAAAAAATCCAAGCAAAACACACACCCTCCTCCTATTTTTGTGTACTCATGTGTGAGACATCAGGATTCTTCACTTGGGATTCATGTAAACAAAGATTTTTCAAATCTTGAACTAACTGAAGTGGTCGTTGACAAAAGCAGATGAAAAAAGGGTGCTGCACAAGGCTTGTCAAACATGTCCTTTCTAAGATAGTGCAATATGGTAGTTCCAAGAAACATTTCAGGGAGAGCCTAAGGGGAGGTTATCCACGATGAATCAGCTGTCCAGTTTAAAGTAAATGATACCAAATTAGAGGGTGGAAAAGCCTGGGGGAAATAAAAATCTCTTTGCTCCTTACAGGGAGTTAGATCCTGGATGGACGTCTGAGAACGTGCATGGAGAGCTTATGGGTAAGATCTGTTCCGTTTTTCACCTCTTCCCTGCTCATGGCATTCAACATGTTGTATGTCTCTCCCATAAACAGTTAATTCAGAGATTTTTAAGAGCAGTTGTTTCTATGTGCATGTGCCCTCTCCTTTCCCAAATTCCACAGTGGCGCAGGCAGCACAGTAGAGCAGACAGCACTCCACTGAAGCTCTTCAGCTAAGGTACAAGCCTACCAGGTGAGGAGGAATAGCTGTCTCCCAGCCATTATCCTCAGGCAACATATCCCACTGCAAACCACTCAGTTTCAGCTGATTTCCACTTTCCTGGGCTATCATTAAGATTGAAAACAAACAAACTGAACATACAATGGGAGAGTACTGCTCTTGTGCAATGTCTAAGTTCCTCCAGGAGAACACTTCTGCTAGCAAGTCCTCCAGTCAAAGATGCAGGTCAAGGAGTTACAAAAAAAGTTTCTTCAAACCCAGAATCCACCTATTTGTGCTTCAGCCATCAGAAAAGCCTCTGCCCTTCAGCAGCTTTTCTGAGCAGCCCTGTCACTGGCTGACTTGGCACTCCACAGGGCTGTGAAATTCCTTCATTCTCCATTTTAACCTCCATTCTTGGCAATAGCTGGAATTGGTTTTCAGAAGCAGAAAATTACATTTTGGCAGCAACCCAAGGGCAATTCATGAGAAGTCAGCTGAGCTTGGGTCTCAGTGCTATCACCATTTACCAGGGTTTAGTGAGTCCAAGCAGACAATTTGCCTTGGGTCACAAAAGCATTAGTCCTTTCAAAGAGTGCAGAATACTGCTATGCTTCCTGCTGCTTGACTTTGTCCATTCTTGACCTTACTAACAATTATGATTTATTGTTATAATTATTCATAACTATTCCAATATCTGCTGTTTCATAGACACGGTAAGTCAACATCTGTAGTTTATATATAGCTCACAGGATTCCCCCGCATGAAAATCCCTCCAAAGGAAAATCATGTCACAGCAACATGAGGAACAAGAAATATTATGGTATTGTGTTAATTGTACAGCAGTATGACTGTGCTTTGCTGTGGCTAGTAACACACATATACAAAGGGTTTCAGAGTTCAAAAAACTGAACATATCAGTCTTATGATGGGCAGAAGAAAGTCTCTATGCCTCATGTAAAGAGCAAGTTTTAATGAGATATGTTAAGAAATTATTCTTTCCTAATGTTCTATATGTTTCAGAGTACAGTAAATTGTGTGTTTCTAGAAATAGTTGGTCATATACCTCTGCTGTTTGCTGAAACAGAAAGTGTTTCAATCCATATTTAGAGACATAAAAAAAAAAAAAGAAATAGTTAGATCATCTGGTCCATCCACTGCGAACCCAGAACTGTTCCCCAAGTTTGCAAGTGGTTTGTCTGATGCACTGCTCGGTGAGTCAGGCAGTGGGACCTAGTGCATCACCCCGGGGAGACTCTTGTACAGTTCAGTAAGACTATACAGCTAAGAATTTTTTCCTAATATTGTTTTATGTAATGATGAGATCAATAGGGTGGATATCTGGCTTACCCTAGTAAGAGCTGTTGCTAGGTTCCCTGCTGCATTTCAGTTTTAATTTACGTCCTCTAATCCGCTTTACATTGAACAGCACTGTGCTTCCCTTAAAAAAACCCTCATGGTAGACCTGTACATCCATCACAGAATAAATAAAATAGATAAATGCTCAAATACCTGACCTACTTGTTCAGGCTTTGTGAAGGCTCTGCCAAACTTACAGTTCAGATGTATGTCAAACATCTGAAGGAGGCATCCTTTCTTGCCTCATCACCTACATGGTTTGTTCCAGATTTTTTTGTTAAATACTAAACCTCAGGAATATTAATATTCTTTGCAAGAGACAGTCCCTTGAAACAGTATAACAAGTAGATTTGTATAGATCTGCCAAGACTTGATGATATAGTGGCAGTGGGATTTTTTTATTTTTTTAAAATAAATCAAGAGTGAAATGTCTGCGATTGAGATAGGCCCAGAACATGGGATCAGGAAAGCTCCAACAGCTGTGATCACGGATAGTGAGGCTGGGTGACTCTGAACCCACATCTGGATTCAATGTTGGGCCGGTTCCTCTCTTTGGAATGATTTGCACCAAACGCATCAGGCCGAAGCATCCATGACCTTTCCAGGGAAGCAAGGATAAGGAGCTTAATGGCTAGTGCAAAGATCTGCCTTTCTCAGACTTGGCACTTCCTAAAGGCTCTTTACTGGTGACAGCATTCACAAAAGAGAGTGAAAATTTATAGCCTTGTATTCAAGAAGGATATTGAATAAGTAATTTAATAAATGCTTCGTGATGATGCAGTAAACAAACTAGTTTCCAATTCAGATACTGATGTCTGCAATGTCCCCAAGGCAATTTAATGTTTCGGCCCCATTTTCTTTAGGAAGGAGCACACCACTACGAGACCCAACCAGCCAAAGGCGTCAACAAGTCTTTACGCATCCATCTGACAGCCCCAACTGCTGATTCCTGAAGGCGCGAACACAGTAACCGCCCAAGTTTCCCTCCTTGAAAACCGGAGGAGCTGGGCGGCGGGAGAGCTCAGCTCCGGGCATTGCCCAGCCGCCCGGAGCCGAGCCCGAGCCCGGCCCCNACACACACAAAAAAAAAAAGTACAAAGAAGCGTTTTACAGGCCACTCATTTTCAACCATTAGGCAGATGCTTGAAAGGGGCTCTTGAAGTCCGCGCTGAGACACTTGGCTTTACTGCTCCCACTCAGCAATGCATTGCTGTGTGACAAGAGAGCATCCATCCCCAACTTCACGTGATTTTGAGGCCAGATGAAATTCTCATCCTGTTTCCCACCTCACCGGTTTGCTTTTCAAGCCCCAAGAAGCAGAAGTTGCAAGGTATTCCATACAGGATGGGAAAGTGTAATTTTCCTTTTTTTGAGGCGATAAAGTGTTTTCCAAGATGGAAAGTGTTAACTGCGTCTAGAAGGAACCATAGCTCCTGGGAGCCTTCCAAGGCTTTTTGGGTTGGGAGCTGTTATGTTCACCAAAGTCCAAGCCTACAACACAGGCCATTGTGCCTTCTCCTATTGAAAGTACATATTTAAGAATTAGGGGTTAGAAGAGAAGAAAATCTTTATTCCTCAAGGACATTCATCACTATACCCATAGTGTTTCATAAGTGTCGATGTGGGCTTGACCTTCGCCAGTTTTCCGCAGAAGCAGCTCCCAAAGGGAGGAAGATTGCCCTACACCACCAAATTATTTTGCAGCCTTTCTCCTCCTCCTCCCACTCCATCCCCATCATATCCAGCTCTCAGAACGCCAGGACAAATGGAGAGTCTGGGGAAGAATATTTATACTTGCCCAAGGTGTATTGTTTCTGAAACAGCTCTGGTATTAGCAGAGAGAAAGATGATCCTCCTCCTTGCCCCAGTGCTATTTTGGCCACAGTTCCCACCTACTTTCCAGGTGCAGTCAGTAAGTCCCATTTTGGGGTCTGAGGGGGAAAAGACAACTCCAAAGGCTATAGCCAACTCAAAATACCTTCCTGCAAAGGGAAGTGGATCCCTGTAGAGGAATGTAGCAAGAGAAAGGTACAAGGAAAAACTGAGGTAAAATACTTTCAGTTACATACCCCTAATATGACTTTCTTCCTTAATTTAGCTACATCCCTCCAAGTTCATATTACAAAAAAACAGGGGCTCTGGTATTGGGTTTGAGGGTGAGTGGGATAGGAAAACCAACTGCCCGTCCTGGTCTGACACTGAAGGCTGAACTCTCACACTGTAAAGCATACTGCTGTAGGTAAAGAAGGGAGTTAATGTTGTATATTAGACTGAAGGGACCCCATATTAGCCAGTCATGCCCAGCTGCAGTGTTGTCTCCATCTCAGTGACAACCACTCCAAAACTCACAGGCTCCTTGTCTCTAGGAGACTGTAAATAGTCAGCTGAGCTCGGTGCTCCCATTCCAGCATTGCATCCTCCACCAAAGAGTTAGGCACTCTCTGTTTTCTGACACCTCTCCTCCCATGACAAATTTAGACAGCTTGGGTCATGTACTACCAGCTGGTTACCGACACAAGACTCCTCCTAAGCAAAGGATCTGCCTAGAACATTTATATGTGGGAAGATGTGTTTCTAATTCCTGCTGTCAAGGTCTCCTTGAGCACTGCCCTCTGGTAGTTATTGGGCTTGTCCTCTGCAGCATCTCCTAGTGATCCGTGTCAGACGATATGAGAGATTCCTGTAGGAAACCAGCTGATGCAGGCAGCAGATCAGCTCTTCACTTAGCATACAGCTGGACAGCCCTACTGGGTGAGCATGTCACTCACTGCCTGTGGCTTCCCAGCGGCGGGTATACTGTTTCCCTTTGCGACGCAGTACATCTCAGCTCTAATCAAGTGTGTGATGGTATTACCCTTTAGCACTTGTAGCCCACCAGGGATTATCACCACGAGCTTCTGTGCCGAGGTTTCTGAAGCATGTAGGGGCAAGTTGCCGGGATGTCAGAGAGCTGTACAGAGAGCGTAAGTCACTGCGCTGGAAAACAGGCACTTCTTCTCTTTCCTATTAAACGTGCGGATGAGAGAGAATGAATAATAAAGCTTGTTTGTCGTGTTTTCCCTAGCAAGGCATATAAAGCTGATTATTTGTAGAATGAAATAGGTAAGCTTAACCTATGTGTCTGTCAGGATTTTTTAATCGGCCAGGGTTTAAAAACATTTCAGGTCCTGCACCAATTTAGTTTATAAGAGTAGTATGCTTATTTAGTGCTGTTACAAATGAAGATTCCCCCATCACAAGTTATTAACAAATGGGAACAAAATTGGGGCAACATCATGTTTTTAGAAGGTATCAGACTTCAGGGAAGGAGCAGGGGAGAGTGGTTTTAAGATGTTTTATTTTCATCTAAGAAAAAAACGAGTCTTCTAGCCTGCTGTGAACACAGAGGGCTGTTTTAACTGTTTGGCGTTGTTCCTGTTGTTTGTAACTAAATAGCACTAGCAGATGAAATCTTTTGATACTTCACTGATTGCTTCTAAACAGCTTCCCTTCTATGACTGCAGAAGTGAACATCAGAAGTTTACACAGTATTTTAGGTCTAGCAGTGAAAGGCTCAGACTTTTAAAGAAGGAAAGAGAAAAAGCACACTGGTCAAAATGAAAATCAGGCCAAAGATGCACAGATGTGCAAAGTTTCATTTTGCAGTAATTGTCACATAATATTTACATTATTTCTGTACAAACTTCAGTTTTTGGAGCACATTTTCTTGTTCACTTCACATCATATGTTGCCAAAGGTCCATGGAGCCTTCCTAGCTTTTGGACACGTGCAGACAGTTCTGACTAGCAGAAACTGTTTGAAAGGAGCCAGAAAACGATTCACACACTCCTTCTGAATACATATTGAACACATCTTTGCCAAGCACTAATCTAAACAGGGCCAGCCTGTAATAAAGCCCCAGAACTTATTAATTCACAGAGTGCAGAAGCAGGTGCTATGAGTCTGCTACTTCTGCAGTTTTGGTTTGTGCTTCTCTTGTGATAGTTTTTCCTACTCTTATTTAACTGTTAGGGTAAAACTTGCCTTTCCAATACACAGTGATGAAGTGAGCTGTAATTAGCAAGGGAACTCAAGAACTAAGGATATTAAACTCACACTCTTGAGCCACAAAAAACTGCCTGCCTTTCTACAGTTGTTACAGAAGCCAGAGAAGGGGAATAGGGACATCTACCTTACTGAGATCCAGTGCCTACATTTTTGACTGAAGGAAGTGCTGATGCAGTAACCTGAACCCCATCCCATTATTTTCCTAGCTCTCTGCCAGTGCAGTCTATTCAATATATAACATCTTGGTGGTGCATATTGCTCAGCTCACTGCTTGCATTCATGCAGCAATGCACTGCAGAGTGGTGGTGGCACAGTGAGACATACACAAGCCCTTCTCCATTAGGAGAAGTTTCCATTTTTCCTGCCCAGATGAAATTCCACTCGCAGGTGTGGGATGTTTATTTGTGAGAGAGGGCTAGGAAGTAGTAATGTATACTGTACAAAAGGTCAGGCAAAAAGTCTCATATAAGAAGCAAGCAAGATGAGGGAGGATTTAGATAGAGGATGAAAACTGTAAAACTGACTTCAATATTGCTATTATGCTTCCATGGGAGGGAAAGAATATGTTAACAATTTTATATTAGAGGCAAACACAATACAAAAGTAAGCCTCTGAGAGATCACCATGTCTCTCCTTTCTACTCAGACTGTATTTCTTTTTTAAGCAATAGCCGAACCCTGTTACAGGCCAAGTGTCCTCTGCAACGTGAGGGCTGGGACTGTCCTGCGAGACAGGGGCTCCTGAGGGGTTCAGAAATCCAGCTTCACAGGAGCCCACCTAGAGCTGTACAGGACATTCAAAGGGAGATGGGTGCTGAACATAGGTGCCAACTCATATGTCAGTTACTCAGAAAACCTTCAGACAGAGCACAAAAAAAATCTTTTCTGTTTCAGATTCTTCTGGGAAGAACAAAAAGAAAACATTATCCAGCCTAAAAGTACCTGAGAAGAAAACCTTCACGCACATGAGCTTTCATGCCAGCTACAAAGCAGCTTGGCTATGCTCAATTAAGGCAGCCACAGCTGGAAGACTGGGCAACTGCAAAACTCCTACTTTAACTGGAGCCCTTACAAGGAGAAGTAAGTAAATGGCATAATTTTTCACACGGTCTACACTGTCCCTCCATTAACCCTCCTTCCCCCAAATATAGAAAGGCTAAGTCTCAACCTGCTTCTCCCCACTCTCTTTTGCATTTAAATTCACAGTGATGCAGAGCTGGGGACTCTCCCTGCTCTATCTTAGCAACCCAAACTGGTGGTGACGCCTCTCTTTACCTGGTCATAGTCTTGACTCTAAGCCTTTGAAGGTTGCAAGGTCTGTAACAAAGTCAATAACATTTGAACTTAATTTCTGGTGCCTCCCATGTTGCATCTAATCTTCCTGCAATATTATCTATTGAAATTCTTGTTGTGGGCTAAAAAAACCTGCTGCAAGGCTTGAGGTTTTCTGTTTGGTATCAAATTTTCAAGATTGTGTTAAATTCTGTAGAAACAGAACATTTGTTCATCAATGCAATTACTCATGCGCACATGTAAAATCAAAGTATGTGATATGAAATGTGTGTGGTTAACGTTATTTACAAAGATAATGCTAATGGAAGTATTTAACTGGCTATTGTTACATACTGGATAAGGGTACAGGAAGAAAAACATTTGGACCAGTTAGATCCTACACAGAAGACTAATTCCTTTCACCATTAGTCTCAGAAAAAAGTAAGGGGAAATAAAACCAGACCCACTATTTGTGTTCATCCCCCAGAATATAACACACCTGAGCTTGAGTGAGAGCTATTATTCCCTACCCCTCCTTTTGCAGGCAGTAGGTGCTGTCATAAATCCCTGTGTTTGACTGATGAGGCAAAGACATCTTTTCAGCCTTCATTCCATATTGCTTGACTTTTACAGCTTTAAAAATTACGTCAATATTGCCTTTGCAGTATAATATTTTTGTAGTTCTCCTTGGGTCTATTCTAAGTTTGCTTAAAGATAAAAGAGATGATAATTAATTTGTGTGAAAGAGAAGGCAGATCCTTAAATCCTTTCCTGTTGGAAAGCAAACTGAAGTGTGTGCTTAGTAGTGGTGGTATTTATAAGGGGTTTCTCATATTCCTCCTTTTCCCAAGAGGAAGAAGGTGATTTGTAAAAGCCCTTATTATATAGGAGGATCCACTTACAGTGTTTGAGGACATGAATTCAATCCCAGGCTGTGAG
>VZTV01104065.1:0-26016 GCA_013400875.1 Anhinga rufa | reverse complement strand
AAAAAAAAAAAAGAGGAAACCCCCCCCCCCAAGGTAGCTCGGTGCTGGGAAACACATCGCTGACCCACCGCCGGCGGCCCCAGCCGCCCTGCATCGCCTAGCCGGGGCACGGCCAGCCTCGTCCATCGGGCCAGGGGACGCAGGCGTGCCTTAGCCGCACGCTGAGAAAATGAATCGAGACCATTTAAGTGTTGGCGCTCTGGGGGTGCTCTGCTCTCAACAGGGGAAACACCGTAAAACCGGACCGTTTTTAGGACGCAGGGTCCAAATGTGAAATTACTGCAATCACAATTCGCTGCTATTAGGGCGGAGAAATATGCAGCTGTAGGCAGGATGCCCGACCAGCAATAAATAACTGCTATCCAGCGTACCGGCAGTGCCTGCTCCTGCCGTGCCCTCCAGAAACACCCCAGGCAAAGCACCTACGGACCTTTTTATTGTGCTTTTGCAGGGGCTTTGGTCAAGGGATCGAAACAACCCTGCTAGCTGTAGGCAAGCAGTGCATTTTAATAAAACAGCTAGCCGCTTTAAAGCTTTACGTTAGAAGAGCCCTTCCAGCAGTCCCAGCGCCTCGCAGCATGGATGTGCCGCATTTAGGGCGTGCAGGGGGAGCCATGCCCCGGCAGGACGTGCTCGAGGTGCGATGGGCGAGAAGGGGGACCCGACATCAGCTTTGCGCTGCGGCCTCTGCCGGGGATGAGATCGCCCAGGTCCCGGCTCTCCAAAGGAAGCACCTGACCCGTGGGGGACAGGGTTGACGAGGGAGTGCAGAGGCAGAGGGGTCCGTGCACACCCCACACCTGAGCCCTTCTCCAGGGGATTGATGATAGCGTTAGTTGGTTACACCGTGATTTACTTCTCTCTTGATTGTAAGTATGTTAAAAGAATCAGATGATATTGCCCATCATTAGCTACTGCTTTTAAAGTGATTGTTCTGGTTAACATTTCCTTTAGGAAATAAGAAGGTGAATTGGAGGTGGCTGCAACCTGTATCGAATCGAGAATGATTTAGTGCAGCAATAATCCAGCTATTAGCCCTTATCCAGGGCCGCTTGCTAAGGAAGAGCCTGAAAGAATTCTGAACTAACAAGTGGCAGCAAGAAGAGTCCAGGATTGCTTATTCTGACTATTCCTAGCACTATTCCCCCATTAAATAACACGTCTGAAATGGTTAAATAACATAACGACACTGAATGGTAACATAAGAACACGCATCTGAAATAGGAGGAATAAATTCCCTATCATTTAGACAAGCCTCGCACGGAGTGCCCTGGAGCACTCTTCCTTACAGACCACCGCGGCCAAGTTCTCACCTTTCAGAGAGGGACTGCATTAGCACGCGCTCCTAAAGAGGTCTCCGCTCTTCCCGTGACCTTTGGAAAGAAGCCACACCAGTCTATCCAACTCCAGTGGCGTTCTTCATCCCCTGTGGACAGCAATAGGAAAGGACAGAAACACCAGAAAATTATGCGTACCCCTTGATACGAAGGGGAAAAACCCCACAACGTCATGAAAATGAGTTGTTATTCACGACAGACATAAAATTTCACTATTGCAATGGGAAAGAGGCATCCAGAAGGTGTTAAAATGAAGCTTTCTACTCGATAGTCTTGGAAAGCTTGGTCCAGAGGAGTTAACACATCACAGGAACGGCCATTCCTCGAGCAGCGATAACTGCAGTGGGGTCCTTCAGCAGAGGATGCCGGGCTTGCGTTGCCTAAGGAAAGAACGGACTGCCAGCATTTATATTTAAAGAACAGTGGGCATAAAATCTGGGAGACGTTAGCAGCAACCGACAGGAAAAAAAGCAGTCTGAGAGTACTGGAAAAAGATGTGATCTGCACCGAAACCTGGCTGTGCAGGCACAGGGACCAAACGCTCAGCTTCTCCCACTGCGCAGCTATTTCTGGGCTTGGGAAGAAATCCTCTAGAGGGAGTCAGAAAATTGTTTAAAGGATTATTTTTTTTTTTCCCCTTTCAGTCTGATAGTATCAAAAGACCAAGGGACCATGAGCCATTCCACAAAGAAAAATAGTAATTAAAGAACTTCGCTTCATTAAATGAGGAATATTTAGAGCACAGCAGAGGCAAAAAGCTCACAAACAAACATCCGCACGCAGCGAGGCGGGCGCCGGCGCAGCGAGCTGCACACCAGAGGGGGATCTGCCTCTCCAGGGAACTTCGAAGAAAGGCGTTTTCACATGTCAAAGAGAGTTTTGGAAATAAAATCCCCGCAAGGCAGAAGAGCTTCAGGGATGAAAGGCTTGCGGTGACGGTGCCAGGGTGAGAGGAGGCAGAGCAAAGCGAGGGCGCGGGAGGCGGAGGGTCAGCCCGCCAAGGTCAGGGCTGTCAGCCGGCCGAGCTGGAGGGTACGGCGTTTCAGAGCTGCGCGCATCAGCGCTTCCAAGTTCCTGGTTCGGCCACCCGATACAGAAGTATAGTAAATATTTAATTAGATAGCAGTACGGCCAACATAGCATCACTGTTTGTTCAGGGAAGGATTTTAAATAATTTCAGATTGGAAGGTTATTTTAGGCACGTCAAAAATTAGGGCCATTGTAAATCACCGGCGGAAATGCAGTCTTGGGTTTTTCCCCCAAGAGTTACGAACAATTTCATTATATCCAGAATTTATTATCCACCGTTTGACAGGACACTTTTAACCTATTACAAAATTGATGGTTGTGATTTCAATAACACTTCTGTAGCTGTTTAACTTTATGTATGTGAGCAGTCCCACAAAAATCAAAGGAAACGCATCCCTGAAAATGGGATTCCTGTTCCGGGAGAATGCTAGATTGTTTTGTATCCGGGAAAACAAAAATCTGAATCAGGGTGAAAAGCTGATATTGCAAAACTAACAAAAATGGAAGACACATGGGAAAAGGAAAGCTTTCTTTTAGAGCTTCCAAACAAATTTACCATGAGGTTTCTTTCACTTTGATGTCTGCATTTCAGAGCAGAGGAGGAAACCCGCTGGCCCAGCTACCAGCCTGCAGCGTCCGAGCCAGGAGCGGGGCAAAGGGCCGGCTCCGCAGCCGTCACGCACCCGCCGCGAACGCCCGCGCAGAAGCTCCCGCAAACCAGCGCCGCACGCCCGGGGAAGAAACGCGCCCGAGTAGCGGCGAGCCAAGAGCCGCGGCCGGCAGAGCGATTCCAAGTGCGGCACCTGGCCGGAACTGCCGAAGGAAGAACCACCTCAAAGGATCGAAAATAATAGCATTTGGAGTCTGAAAGTCAAACACGACCCTTTACGCTATCAAATATAAAATGAGGTGGGGAAGGCAAGCCGAAAGATGATTTCAATTTTTGAAGATTGTACATTTTTTCCCCAAACATTACTGAAACATCAACAAATTCATTTAAAAAAAAAAAAAAGCTTTGATAGGAAACCTCTATCCAAGCATTTCTGCCCACTCCAGTTTAGTCCCTAAACCAAACCACTGAGAACTTGATCCTCAGAGGTTCCCCCACCAGCAAAGCTGTTGGAGAGAATATGGCATCTGCTCCAGACAAAAGGCTTTGGACTTTTTGCCGCACTCGTCTCGAAATAAAATTTCTTTTTGCTGGGAGAGTTGGCAGCTCAGGCTCTGGCCTACCTTTCAGTTAGATAAAATAGAGCTAATTTAGAAACATAGGCTCGCCCCTTTAAAACAAGCCTCGCTCAGAGATGAATCAGGCTTGACACCGCTGCCAGGTGGCGGCAGCAGCAGACGGAGCGGAGCAGTGCTCCCAAGGGCTTGAGATGGCGATTACTTACGCAGGGTTTACAGAATTGGAAAACGGAAGGAAAAGCCTAACTTTGGTATTTAATGCTGGCAACGCCACGCCAGGGGCTGCAGGCTGTCGCATTACTGCGGGCAGAGAGAACCAAGCTTAAGGGCTGGACTATTGCAGCAGGGCTCCCAAACTCTTGTTCCCCACCAAAGGCACCCAGAGAACCCCCTAACACCACACAGCTGTTTCCCCTGCACCCACCAAATCCCCCAGCTCCAGAAGAGGAGGTTTTCTTGGATCGCCTGGTTTGCAGGAGCAGAAGCCGATTCAGAGGTGGCTTCCCAGGAACAACCCACACGCCTCTCTCCGTGGCTTTTCCACCTCTACCTGGTGGATGCTCCGCTACCAGAAGTGATGGGCCAGACAAAGAAGTCGCCAGGCTCTCCTCGGTGACGGCTCAGCTGCCAGCATGGTGCAGGCTGCAGGGAGCTCCCCCAGGAGCAGCCGTGCGCAGAGCCCCCGCGCTCACACGCCAAAGATGCCCTTCCCTGGTGTCCTGGTTTCAGCTGGGCTAGAGTTAATTTTCTTCGCAGTAGCTAGGATGGGGCTGTGTTTTGGATCTGTGCTGGAGCAGGGGTGATAATGCGGAGATGTTTAGTTGTTGTTCAGCAGCGCTTACACCAGCCAAGGGCTGTTTCAGCTCCCCGTGCTGTGCCGGGGGCACGAGAAGCTGGGAGGGGACATGGCTGGGACAGTGACTCCAACTGACCCCAGGGATGTCCCACACCATATGGTGTCATGCTCGGTGTATAGAGCTGGGGGAAGAAGGAAGGGGGGACACTGGGAGTGATGGCGTTTGCCTTCCCCAGTCACCGTTACGCATGATGGAGCCCTGCTCTCCTGGAGATGGCTGAGCACCTGCCTGCCCGTGGGGAGCAGGGAATGGATGCCTTGGTTTGCTTTGCTTGCGTGTGCGGCTCTTTCTTTCCCTATTAAACTGTCTTTATCTCAACCCAGGGGTTTCCTCGCTTTTGCTCTTCTGATTCTCTCCCCCATCCCACCGGGGGGGAATGAGCGAGCGGCTGCGTGGGGCTTGGTTGCTCACTGGGGCTAAACCATGACACTTGGTCATCACCAGTCAAGGCAGCCCCAACAATACCGATCCCGCACGTTATTTTGACTTTTTACATTTTTTCACTATGGTACGCTTGAAACAATCTCTGGATTGCTGCCGAGCATGCTTCTTCCTTGAAATCTATAGCCCCCTATTCCTGCAAACAAAAAACAAGCCCAAAAACCCAACCCAAACCCAAGCCCAAAAACCCAACCCAAACCCAAGCCCAAAAACCCAACCCAAACCCAAGCCCAAAAACCCAACCCAAACCCAAGCCCAAAAAGCCCAAAGCCCCCCAAAACCCAAACCGAATAAAATCTACACCCACTTTTTCCTGAGGTGTCTTGTTCCAGCTCCTCAGTTTCCTCCTGTTTAAGGGAAAGAATATTATGATGCATCTAACAGAACATCCCACCTTCGTAATACTGTGTTACTAGCAAGAATAAGGGTTTGTCTATGCACAGATTTTGTAGCGATACAACTAACTACATTTGTTTGGAAACAAATACAGTTAATTCATAAAACTTGCTAGTATCAGCGTAATTATATTAGTATAAACTTATTGATATAGTTCATGAAATCCCTTCAACTATTACGCTTAAATGCATGCATAATTGTGCTTAAACCAGCCCTAAATTTGACAAACATATGCCTGACATTTTTAAAGTGCTAGTAAAGAGTATGTTCAAATGAACCCCTTAGAGATCTCAAATCTAAATTAGGAATCTGAGATAACAGGAACATAGAGATGGCATTAAGTTCCAGAAAATACATGCAGGCCTCAAGCCTAACAATTTTGCCTATACTTGGAATTTTTTCCGGCTCCGCTTGCTGTTTGGCGTTACAAAGTACTGTGTGTGATAAACAGAAGTATTTGTTAGGAAACAACCGTTGTTTAGAAGCTCTTAGGAAATAGGTTTACTGGGACAATGGTACAAAATACACTCTTGGAGAGGCTGCTCTGGCCAAAACAGAGATAAAAAAAGGGAAGAATGGAGTAAAGGTTCCACAAAGCGTGACAGGAGAGAGGACAAAGAAACAGCCAGTACCTGGCAGGGCTGACAAAGCCAAGGCTTTCCTGAAGAACAGGTTGGTCCTACACTCACAAAGGCTGCTGTAGCCTGCATGTATCTTGTGGCCCTTTTCTTCTCAAAAAAACCCGTGACTTAATACATTCCTTGGGTTAGGAACCCCTCCAGCCACCTCACGGTGGTCAGCGAGGCTGGGAAAAACACTCCACAGAACACCCTCTCTCGAAAGCGAGCTTTGAGACCAGTTGTGGAACGCAAAGAGCAGTGACGTCCTCTGCTCCCTACCAGCGTGTGCCGTCTGGGCTCTCCAGCACAGGACAGACGCGGACTTCTCCTAGAGCAAGCCAAGCACAGGGCCACCAAGGGGACCGGAGCATCCTTCATACAAGGAGAGGCCAAGAGAGCTGGGACTCAAGGCTGGAGAAGGCTCAGGGAGATCTTACCAGTGTGTATAAATACCTGATGGGAGGGAACGAGGACGAGGGAGCCAGGCTGTTCTCAGTCGTGCCCTGTGACAAGAGGCAATGGGCACAAATTTAAAAAAAAAAAATATATATTAATAAAAAAATCACAGGATCCCAGCACGGTGGGGGCTGGCAGGGCCCTCCGGAGCTTCCCCTGTCCAGCCCCTGCGTGAGCAGCACCCCCAGAGCAGGGGCACAGGACCGCGTCCAGGCGGGGTGGGAATGNTCCTTGTGGCTCTGCGCTGGCCTTGCTCCAGCAGCTCCCTGTCCTTCTGGCACTGGGGGCCCAGCACTGGACACAGCACCCCAGCTGCGGCCTCCCCAGGGCAGAGCAGAGGGGCAGGATGGCCTCCCTCGCCCTGCTGCCCACACTCCTGTCCATGCAGCCCAGGACACCGCTGCCCTTCTTGGCCCCGAGGGCCCAGCGCTGGCTCAGGGGCACTGGCTGCCCACCAGCACTGCCAGGGCCTTCTCAGCAGAGCCGCTTCCCAGCAGGGCAGCCCCAGCCTGTGCTGGTGCCGGGGGCTGTTCCTCCCCAGGGGCAGCACCTTGCCCTTGCTCCTGGTGAATCCCATGAGGTTCCCCTCGGCCCAGCTCTCCAGCCTGCCCAGGGCTCGCTGGATGGCAGCACAGCCTTCTGGTGTATCGGCCACTCCTCCCAGCTTAGATGGAAGTGTCTCAACACAAGAAATACACTTTTTCTTCTTTTTACTGCGGGGGCGGTCAGACACCGGAGCAGGTTGCTCAGAGAGGAGGTGTAGTCTCCAAACCTGATTTTACACAGCCCTGGCCAACCTGCCATAGTTGACCCTGCTTCAGCAGGGGGGTTGGACTACTTGATCTCAAGAGGTCCCTTCCAACTTAAATGATTCGGTGATATGAGCCCCATTGGTGAGTTTTGCACAATTCAGAAACTCCACTGAGAAAGAAATATATATATAAAAAAAATCTCAAACCATTATCAAGCTCCTGTGCATTACTCAGACAAAAATAACCCAAGGGGGGACAAACACCTTCCAGTCAGCAGTGCTGGCTCCATTAGAGAAGCCGTAGTGATTTATCTGTCAATACCAAATTGGCTAGCTATGGACTTGCAGCTGGAGAGGAGGCAGTAGCGAATGCATATAAATGTTGTGAAGCCACAAAACAAGATCTGCAACGGAAAAAAAAAAAGTCATTCTAGACATCCTCAGCTTCTCTTTTTGCAGACCTATAGCACTTCCCAGTCAGGGTCGGCTGGCTGATCCCCAAACTGGCATTTGTTGCATGAATTTTCTCAATTAAAAAAGGAAGAAAAATATCAAGCGGCAGCACGTTCTTCTACGTCAGTCCCTTTCTCGGTGTCACTGGGTCTAGACATATTGCTTATCCTTCCACCAGCCTGCAGCAGCCGGCTTGAACTCGCCAGCGTGAGGATGTGCAGATGCACGTCTCTCTTCGTCTTCGCTATGGTCCGTCTCTACTTCGGGGTGGGGTGGGCAATACCAAGGAAACTTATGGTATAAACTCAGAAGCATCACGTGGATTGCTCAGTTTGGGATCAAGTCCCAAATTTCGATCACCCCCGATTCAACGCGTACAACACCCAACAGAGCAATTGCCAGACCCGTGGCACGCTTCCACCACAGTGAGCCGCAAGGTGCCTGACCAGAACGATGACTACCCGTTTCAAAATGTCACCCGGCCGTTGGGCAATACCATTACTTAACACGGCTTAATCATACCGTACCTATGCACTACAGGCACCCTGCTCTCTCAACAGCGGCTGAACTGCAAAATGCTTAATGCAGATACTGAGACCCTGAGATGGGTTTCAAATGTGGATGCACTCTAGGAACGCCTCGAGTTTTTTAACGCACAGTACCTTCAGGAATGAGGATCTTAAATACCGGGAAGTCTTTGGACAACACAAACAGCCTATAGAACAGGCACGCACAGCTAAAGGGAAAGTCAGTCTGCTCAAATATTCCAAATTGATTCACTTGGGGGAAAGATTTAAAAAGTTTTTTGGTTGGGTTTGGTTTTTTCCAGGCTGTGATTTTTCTTTGCATACCCTAGAAACAAAAGGTGAAGTGTAGCTAGTTACATTTTATTTAAAAAGGAGATCTTACATTGGATGCTGAGGTTTCTCTCCCGTGGGATACACGTAGTCAGAATCCGAGAGAGATGGTAGCAAAATTTGCTCTGCAAAGGAAATTGCTTTACTACAGGTGGCTTAAAATTATCTGGTTTCTATTTATGTTCATTAACTCAAATACCTGGGGAGAAGTAATGCTGGCTGAGACTTCAAATGCCTGCCTTTTCAAGCACGGGTTTCCAGAGCTGACAGTCCCCCGTCTCTGGGTTATCCACAGTCTCCCAACAGAAAAAAAAATAAATATAAGCTATATTTCTGAGAAGATAAAGAGGATTTCTTTTCCATCCTGTTTTTTAGGCAACATGGAAAATATTTTTTTAAAAAAATGACATTACAAACCACTTACTCCCCATTTCTCTATATGCTACAAGCAGGAACAGCAGCTTTTTGAGAAACATCCATAGAAATAAGAGATCACAAAAGAATGAGAGAACTGGAACTAACAGAAACCATCAAGAAAAATATTTTAGAAGAGACAAAAAAAAAATCCTTCAAAAGTTTTCTACTTACCTGATTTCCCAGCCACGAGTTGTCATCGTTCACTCCCCCCTCCCCAATTCTGAGGTCTGCATCTTAACCAGCTAAAAGCTATTAAGTAGGCAGAGAATTAGCTTTGGACCCATGTGTACATTAGAACATCTGAAGGGAAATTAGGCAAATAATCACTTTTTATTCAGAAGCCTAACTCAATTTTAATATTAGAAGCGTACTACTTACTTCCAGTCCCACCAGTTTTCCCAGAACCTCCACCCCATTAAACTTGCTTGGCAAGATGTTGACAGACAACGCATTTCCCCAATGAAATGCAAGTTAAGAATCACTTGATCATCGGCATTCTTTGGCAGGCTGTTCCTGCAAGCGCGTACAGCCTGCTCAGGAGTCTATTTGCTGATTAACGCTTCCTTAGGTATTACACACACCTGATCTCTACTGGTAACCCCTTTTGGGGCCATGAGGATGCAAAGTCACATCTGAGGAAATCTTGGCGTTCCACATAGATTGCTCAATCACCCTCTTTCTTCTTTTTGCTCCTATTGAAGCGCTACGGCTAATCACTCCTGTCATTCTCAAACCTTTTGCATCTAGTACCCGCCAAAGATCAGTATCAGTGGAATAGTAAACTTTGTAGGAGGCGACTCTAAATAATATTACTTCTGGGTTTTCTAACAATGACATCACAAAATAGCCGAGCCAGTTAGTTCTGCTGAGCAACGACACACCTGCGAATCACGGAGCGCTGGTAAAAAGAAATTTCAATACAAAAGCCTTTGGAACATACTTATATAAAATAATGTTAAAGACGGCCAGAAATGCCTTTCTTTTATGCAAATGTCATAGCATATGAATCCCTCCTAGTCCACACTAAGGATTTTACCTTATTAATTACTTCTACTTCTTAAAATCAAGTATAGCTAGCAAAAGGTATGTCGTGCTCTATGCCCGTAGCCCCTAGGCAAAAAAAACCCCAACAAAATAAAGTCTGCTTTGGGATATGTGTTTACTAAATGCATGAAAGATTAACAAGTTCTGTTTCTAGAAATCCAGAAATGCAGAATTCCAGAGCCAGAAATGTAAGATAAGACCCAGGAAACTGCAGTGGATATGGCCAGAAGAATGTTAATGCTAACAAAGCACTGCTAGAACACATTTTTTTTTGTTGGGCAACAAGTTAAAAGCACTTTAACAGGGATGTCATTCACCAGTCACAGTCATCCACACAAAGAGACGACTATTTTGTTGTTGTTTTTGGAATATCTGACTACGTACGTTAGGCAATGGTTTCATTTCAGCGCTAAGTTACGGCCACACTGACACCCAAGTCACATATACTTACCTTGAAGTAAGAATAAATGGAAAGATTAAAAACACTGGGGCACTTCATGCCTGCTGTTTGAAAGGCAGGCTCCTGTCTAGATACGCATTTAATGTTCATTCTTCTGCCTTGAAAGAAAGGCTAAAATGTATTCACTATTAATGAACAAACAAGAAGCAGGTATGTTTATCACATCAAAAAAAAAGCTTCCTAACACACGCTAGTCGTAGGTCAACCCAAAACCAGTCCTTTCTATCAGCTTCACCAGATAGGCTTCTACTCTGCTATTCGCTATTACAGGATATTCCCTACAATTTCATAAAATAAAAAGACTTTTGGACCTCAATAACCAGCAGGATCTCCCTCGGTTGAACACTTTCCCAGCGTTAGTCTTGCAACAGCAGCACATTTTCCTTACCTCAAGGTAAGAGGAGAGCAGGCAAGGAGAAGGGCAACGGTACGGCTGAAGCCCACTCGCAGCCCCTTCCGAGCAGCGCGGTTCTACAGCTCTGCACAACTGCAGTTGCGTTCGGGTTGGTTTACCTGCTCTGCCTAATCAGTAGTCATCTTTTTATTGTTGTTTGAGGTTCTGAAAGGGGTGGCCACGTTACTTCAAAGCCTGATTCCGAAGACTCCCCACTACATTATCGTGATCACTGACCTTCACTTGTTCCTGAGCCGACTGCATCTGAAGATGACATGGCCCGGTTTTGGTCATGGCAAGACCAAGGATACGGGCCCTGCTCCTTCTGCTCCACTTTCCCTCAGCACAGCACATTCCAGTCCTCCTCCTGAAGTATCTGGAAATCCCCAAACAGTTACTGTTTGAGGTACTGCTGATGTACTGTTTGAGTACTGCTGATGGTACCCGTCAAAGTGCAAACTTGGGCTTTCCCTCATCCTGTTGTCTTCTACTCTCCACGTAGGATGGAAACCCTACAAGGTACTGGTCAACAGGGACTATTTGACTTTAGGACTACCCCACCAAACAGTAGACTACAACTCACTGAGAAACTACAACTCACTGAGAAACTTGTCAAGAGGAGGCACACCCTGGAAAACGATGGCATCTTGCAGGGATCCGAGACTGGAGGTGATCAAAGAACCACCAAACAAAGAAACTGTAAAAGTATAGAAGGGCAGGACAGATCCACTCGATCACCGCGGTGAGGTGCCCTTGCCTGTATCAAAACCTCAATAAAACGTAAGGATCTGCCTTGCCTAAACAGAGGGGTTGCCAAGGAGATCAAAGAGGACAGCAGCGCTAAGGCTCTCAAGAGCGTTTCTTCTCCAATTTCAACACTTTAGCCATCAATTAAAAACAACGGCTTTCAGTGTACTGTACGTCTGTGGGTTCCCCCCCTCAGTCAGGCCTCAAGCCAGCTGCAGGGGGATTCTGGCACAGCAGGACCAGGCCATGAGCAGCGGTGGCCAGAACGGAGCGAAGGAGGCGGCTCTCAGAGGGAACAGTTTACGTGGGCATCCGATCAGAACTTCGGGGAGTGCCTACTCTTTTTAATTAAAACACTGAATGAGCTTAATGCACAGGATTCAGTTAATAAGACCTTTTGGCAGGAATTTAAAAGGATACCCCCTTTAAAAAACAACAACAAAACCACAAAACAAAACCACAAAAACCCAAACCACAAACAAGCCAACCAATCCAAAAAGGCAAAACATGCTTTCCAGAGGTACTTCTACACTCCTGCCCCTCTGTTAATGTGGACCTTTTTTGGGTGGAGTTTAGACATTTCTGGAGAGTACAACGTTGCTCTACAATTATAAAGTGAACTTGTGATAGAAGCTCTTCGTAAAAAAAATAAGAAATATTCAAGTAGTATCTCCCTTTGCTTAAATTAATTTCCTATCCCAAGCTTTAAGTTCCACCCGTGTTTCCCTTGCATTCCGAGATGCCGAGTAAAGACATGTTGTGAGTATTTCCAGAAGGAAGGTGGAAAGCTGGAACGAGCTGAAGATTAAATTGAGGGGAAGATATTTTGCTGGTGTCTGTGAAAACCAGAAGCCGGTGAGCCGCTGTCTTCATTTTTGAGGAACAAAGAGCCACCTTCAGTACTCACCCCTAGCTAGTAAGTAATACATCAGAATCCCTCCATTTTACCTCACAGAATAAAAAAAAAAAACAAAAGGCGACTTGTTTATATCGTTGTACTGTCCTCGTACTAATACTTTTCCTGGCACTAGAGCTTACCTTCAGTAACCTGTATGCAGAGATGCATCTTCAAATACATAGGACCATGTGTATCAGAGTGTTTTAAAAGTTCACAAATGTACTAATTAATACAAAACACTCAAGTCATTTGACTCCTCATTTGTATAATCACTTGTCACGAACTTGTGTGTGAATTAGCTATATGCCCAGTAGAACGAGTATAGCTCATCTGCATCCACAAAAAGCTCAATTTGCATGGACGGTCATTGCAAGCGAGCAGATGCTTTTGGCGTGGCATGCAGCTCTACAAACCGGCACACGCTCCTTCAGCCTTTCTGTCTTCTCGGCATCCGATCCCGTAAGCCGGCCTATTCCCTCAGATGAACACCCACCTTTCTTCGTAAGCACACGCTCTCATTTACGCTAGCTGGCATTCCTGTGTTTTCTGGTACCCGCAGTAAGACACCACAGAACTGCCAACTGATTTTTTTTTTTTGTATCTGTTTTCACACAAATTAATTCAAGTTTCGAATGCCTGCCTGACCTGTGGAACCACCTCGGGGAAAAAAAAAAAACAAACAACAAACCCAAAACAGAGGGTGGTCACGGAATTTCCACATCCAGAAACAAGAAAATGCAACTCTACTTGTTTTGCTCATACTGCAGCGATTTCTCGAACTCTCAACTACCAGAACTTAAAACATTAACAAACCACATTCATTTCCTACAGCTTTCCACTCATGAGGCTGAAATAGGAAGGCAAATATTTAAGGAACAATGACAGAAAGAGTACATTTTTTAAGGTTGCTGTAAAAACAGTAGAAGTAGACATAAGAAAATAAACAAGGTTATATCGTTTTGTATTTTCAAGAAAGAAGCTATTCATGAAGTATGGAGGAAAGAAGAAGAATGTATTTTACTCCTCCCCTCACGGGGCTTTGAAATACACACAACGTATCGCAAGCTCTGGGAATTTTCAAAAAGAATAACGCAGCACATAAGCGGCAATAACACTCAGAGCCTCTGAATTTCCCTAGCTCATCTCCAAGCACACGTTCCAGCGTAAAGATCTGTGCTCTGAGCTTCATTCAGAAGACACACGGAATGCTGAGGCACTTTGTACAGCTATTATCTGAAAAGTCTGACCCTGCAACAAATGACACTGTAGAAGCAAGCTAAATTATCAAAACTTTATTTCAGCATTGTATGCTCAACAGGGTGTTTTGCATATCTGACTAAGCAGCCAGTTTGCTGCTAGGTAAGCAAAGAATTTCTGATCCTGTTTGTACAACGCTGAACTCTAGCACACGAGAGGGCGAACTGTGAATATTCTGCGAAGCTCATTTGATTAAATCACTCACTGTTTTTGCAACAGCATTTCTGTAAAGGAAAAGCACTTCCATTTACCCAAATGTAAACGTCACTTTAACAGAAATGGGAATACATGATCCATATAAAGAAAAACAAACACACAGCGCCTAGCCAGCCTGCTTCTTTTTGAAGTCTTTTTATGCTTAGCAGATGACAAATCCTGTTCGGTATATTCAGTATTAACGTCCACCACTTCGTCCTAGGTTTTGCTTTTGTCATAATTAAGAAAAGAAAGTAACGCATTGTTTTCCAAGGCCTAGAATAGTAGTACTGTGCTCAGTGTGGATGGTGATTGATAACAAGAAATCCTCTTTTTCCACCCAGATCTCGCCTGTCCCCTCCAGCATTTTTTATTTTTGGTCTGAAAATTCTTGTAATATTTTGCTGGGTCTGGTATCGTCCGAGTTTGCTCCTCACCCATTGCAGCACCCTGGGATTGTGCGGATGGGAAGGATGGATGTTCAGCCACTTGGGCTGTTGACTCACTCTTCAAAGTACCATGCGACACACTCACAGTTCCTTCTGCTGTCTCTAGGGTTCAAGATTCAGCAATGAAACCTGGCTCCCTCGCACTGTGACACCCAGGATGAAACAGATCAGAAAAGTTAGTAAAAATATAATTGTTCTTGTTAGCAAAGAACAAGTCCAGAGGAGAACAACTAAGATGACAGATCTCATCAAGTATATAGGCGCTTCACCAAAACGAAGGCTGAAAAGGGATAAATTTCCTCCCTTTACATACCTAAGGGATAAATATCAGAGAAGAGATGCTATTTGATCTAACAGATAATGCGACTACAAGGGAACAGCCAAACCACCATGAAAAAAATTAGATGGCTTATATCCACCAGAGGCTTATTGAACAGCCACAGCATCTTTTCCAGTTCTGTTTCCAGTTCAAGGCCACGCAACTTCCTCGTGCTGATCACACCTCCCTCTAGGAACAGTTTTCCATTGACATAGTGACCATCCAGACCGAGACCCTCGTTGAGGGGAAAAAAACCGCACCCACTTATTATTACTGCCACTTGAATCACATCAATAGTGAATGGAAAGAAGGAGGTAAATAACTCTACAGAAAATAATCGACGGTTGCAGAGAAATTACAAGGTGAACAGGAATAAACAGTGTTTATTTTGACAGCAGCACCGCACTTTATGGGGATCAAAGACAGATACAACCCAGGTCTCAACTGGAGGACAGCACCCATCTTGGGAATGCTGTTCCTTAAGAAAGAGGCATACTCAATACAGACTCTATACAGCAAGGCAGAAAGAACAATCATATGCTCAGCAAACAACCTCCAAGGAAGGGCTGAAGAAACAGAGGCGGCTGCCCTGACAAAACAACCACTAAGTCTGTAAGTACTTTAAACAAAAGTGTTAAAACAAACAAAAGAAAAAGGGGGGGAGGAATACCGTTTTTTCTGTTCACAGCCTGTAGAAGAAATGGGCTTACACTGCAGCGAGGAAGATTCAGGTTGGACGTTACGACTAACACGGATGGCAAGGTACTGGAGCAAATTACTGGGGAGCAGAAATTTCAGTGTTACTTACCTCCACATAAACATCTGTTAGGAAGAAAGTTATGTGTAGCTGACCCTGCCCTGAAAAGAAGTGTGGACTAGATGGCCTTCCATATCTATGGGTCAATGTTTGATTACTTCATTTTCTATCATCATTTGATTATTTTACTATAATGTCTATAAAGTCTAGCCACTGACTCATGCCAAGTCCTGGGATAGGATAAACACGTGACAGAAATGCCACAATGGGCACAAAAAAGAAATAGAAGAGGCAGCAGTAGAACAAACAGGTAGGGAGGCCCAAAGAAACAGCAAGACAGCATTGATAGCCCCAACAGCACGCCGACAAGCAACTCTGAAGACTTTTGCCATCATCATATTAAAGGAAAATTAAAGGTTGCTCAGGAGAAGGAGTTGTTTACAGGATACTCCTCCTTGTCTGGAAATAATGGCTTCAAATGCAACAGGCAGACAATGGAGGCTGGCACACCGCACCGAGCAAAATTAGTGGCTGACTAAGGCGAGGTGATGAGAAATAAGGCAGTGCAGGATCTGAGATAAGGAAAAATACTTCCTATTGAAAGCAGGAGAGCGGAGCACAAGAAAGGGATGAAATATCAAACCACTATTCTGTACAGTGCCCTCCACAGCATCGCTCCGTATGGGTGTAAGGCATGATGAAATCTGTCAAGTTGGAGAAAACAATATTGGAAGGAGCGATTAATTAGATGGCGAGATGCTGCCTAAGTTTTACATGTGCAGATGGCCAAGGACCTCATCACTTGAGATTTCACGTAGAAAGAAATGTGGACGTTTAGACATCCCTACTCAGAATTAGAGAAACTCTAATTTCAAAGCTGATGCCGGATTTGAATTTGCATGACAAGCAAATAAGGCTGTTTCATCTGCCTCGACTATGACAGTGAAGGAGGAGGACTGGCAGAGGGAGAGCATTGCCAGTTTAACTGTGTGCTGCATACACTGATGCCTCGTCTACTTTTGGAAAGGCAAAATGAGATTTTAAATTGTGACAGAAAACAGAAGTAGGTAACACCAGAACTGCTGATATGACCACTAGTTTCAGGCTCATGCAAAATGAGGGACAGAGGAAGCAAGATGACAACTGTGGTCTTTGATTACATATAGAAAAACACGGTAAGGAAGCATCTAGGAAGGTGAGAAAAGAACCGGTGGCAACCAGCCACAGACACCATGGGAAAACATAAGTCCAAGAGCATGACTGCTAGCGGCAGAAGCAAGATGACCAAGGAAATTTCTGCTAGAGGACAATCTTGGTCCTCTTATTAGGTAATAAAGGCATTTACGCTGGCTTTGCGCACCACTGTATGTTGCAGACTGAGTCGCGTAGACAGACTGAAGAAAAACCAGACATCATAACCTTTTCTGCTCTGAGATAAAGTTCGGTTTCTGACTTGAACATCACTGCACTTGAGCCGTGAATTGCAACCTCAAACGATTTATCATCTGCGAATGGATGTTACGAGACCGTAAGTCTTGAGACAAGACTAGATGACCAGGCCATTTACTGAATTTACTTGTAATGTTACGCGTTAACCCCCAACGGTCACCAGGCTTGCCCACACGAAACACCGACCCTTTCCTGTTTTCCAGGGGACTGTTTTCACCTGCAGTTTTATGAAAGGCCGAGGCACCACATAAACCTCAAGCAGTGAAATGGGGCGTATACCAGTGAACTTCAAACCGCATTACATCTATCTGGAGGGCTGGGAACAAGACAATCGCATCATCATTTATATATTCCTACACAATTAAAGCAAAATCTTTTGTTCAGATCACGGAAGTCAGCTGTGTCAATTGAATTGCTCTGATTGAACTAATTGAATTTCAATTGCTCAAGGCTGGTTTTGAACGGTTTTGTCTGACATTCAAAAGACTGAAGGCTTCCTTTCTAAATGGAAGCGTGTGTGTGGGGAGGGACAACAAACGATTTGGCTGTTACCCAGAAAATAACAAATGTGTAACGTATTTTACTGGAGCAGCATCTTTCGGGTGAGGCCTCCGTTTACTAGGGTGGTACATGAAGCAGTTCCTAGGTTTTAGGGTCCTCACCCTCACTCTGCAGTCTACTGAAGTAAAACCGAGCATTACTTATCCAAGCCCTGCTTCACCCCCGTAGCTACTCTTGTGTTACCAGACACGAAGCGGACTTAATTACAGGACAGAGCGCATGGACTGCTTTTAAAGCTCCTGCTTTTGCCACCCAGAAACTCCATACCTACCTGGGAGGGAAAACACCACAACGTGGCCACAAGAGGATTAGGGTTCTCAATTATTTCTAGAAAAACATTTATTTAATTTATTAAACACCAGGCCAGATCTCATGGCTGCTGTCTACCAGCAGCTTCTGTACAAACTTGCCGACTGTTCTTTATTCTCGCTGCGGAAGTGGGACTGCAAGCAGCTTACGAGCCAAAACCAAAGCGCTCGTGAAGCCAGTGGCATCAATTCCATTAACTCTACGGGCCAGGCCACCACATCCAGCCTGTGCTCAACCTCATATCCAGCACCAACTCATACTTTTTCTGGTACATCACTTCCACTTCAACGGCACCAATGGCGCGGGCACGCAAGAACCCTGCTTCGTAGCTTTCTAAAAAGGCCCATCTACTTTAAAACTAATTTGGGTTTGATAAAAACTTCTACGCTACAGAATTTGCTTCCTTCCCCCAATTCTATTTCTGAATAAAGTATCCACGTATTCCAGCACAAGTCTTGGATTTGTTGAATTTTCTTCCTCTATGTCTTAAAAGTAGCTGCATTTATTTTTAAAACTGGGCATAAAAAACCGGCAGAAGACAGACCCCGCACTCGAAGACTAGCCTGCACACCTGAGAAGTGCCAAGTCCTGCTGGGTGGTCAGGAAGGGTAACTCTATTGCCAGTCGGGATGTGGAAGTTCTCATCTACCTGGGTTTCCCACACGACGTACACATCGCCTACCTCAGCTCAGTTTACCCATCTATGAAATGGACGCAAGGCATCCTCCTGCTCTGGACACCTCGTGGCTGTTATTCATAGTTATGAATGATTCCATGATTCTTCATCGTTATCAGTCCATCGGCTGCCTTTGGCTCTGGCTCAATGAGTTTTTAAGCCGTTACACGAATTGCGAAATCCTCTTTCAGAGCGCCGGCTGAAACAGAAATTTCATACCCCGTCGCCACCTGTGACCGACCTCCGAGTTTAACAACGGAATTATTTGTGTCATTGGGCAAAAAAAAAAGTGATGGATGCACAACGCACCATACGTTTACATTAGGCAGAAAGATTAACTAGTCAAAAAGAAAAGCAGAGAAACTAATGGATTATTAAACTCTATTTGTTAACCTACTTTGGAGACTGAAGACCTAATTGTTGAGGAAAACCACTCTGGGATGAGCTGATCTTTTACACCAGCTGAAACTGTAGTTTTCATTTTAGAACTAGAACTACTTTTGTTTCATTGGCTTCAAAATAAGATTATTTAATTTTTTAAAAAATAAGCAGTTTTCACCCTGGAAAAAGGCTTGAAGATGGCACAGAAAGAGGATTAAACTACAATTTTCAGACTCAGTTTTCGTTGTTAAAAAAACAAACCCACAAACCAAAAAACACCAACTGCAACCTTCAGGGAAAAATAAATTTTGTAGAGAATCTTAATTTTAATGGCATTTTCAAAAATGCCATGTGACTCTCATTCCATAAACTGATAGTCATCTATGACGAAGAAAGCATGCAACATAAACTGCCACAAAAAAAAGGCCACTTGATTAGGGCTGAGCCCCAGCGCACACATCCACATTCCAGACGTGGAAGCTGCAGAACTAGGCTACTTAGCACCGCTCTGTCTGCGGTCAGGAGGTGCTCGGGAGGAGTGCAGGGAGCCCTGCTCTGTGGTGGAGCTCGATCCCACAGCAGGACTGCTGTAGGACTCACGTCACGCCTGAATTTAAGTCTGCAGAAACTGTACCGTAGCGGTCAACAGGGGAGGCAGCCAGGGACGCTTACAGAGCGTTTGCACGGAACAATTAACGATCTTGTGATAACTTCGCATACTGGAACTTCTGATTCCCGCTTTACTTCTTTCCTGAATGAAGCCACAAAAGCCTTTGCTCAAGACCGCCCCACAAGCGGTAGGAGGCAAGTTCTTAAGAAACAGGAGGTGGAAGTGACAAAAGTGAAGCAACGGGCGGATGAGAGGTTGAGAAGAACAAACCTAGCAATTCGTTGAAGAGGGTAGGGAAGACCGAATGAAATTAGGAAGGTTGCGGGTGCGTACATGTGCATCCCTGATACTCAGAACAGCTGGGAAGGAAGCTAAGTATTCTCTTAAATAAGACAGAATAATTATTTCCACTGCACAGATAAAATCTTATCATCTGCTAATGCAGATGTTGGGGCTAGGCAGCTAGATAGACTGCTCTGACTATAAAACCCAGAGTTCCTGAATTCCAGACCCATCTTTGACACTAGGCTGATGCACGACCTTCGGCAATTTGCTTTAACAATTTTAAGTGGAAATTGCACTTATCGAGTGCTAGAGAGCCGAGTTTTGATGACACGTTAGTGAGAGAACATAATGTTTTGGGGGTAGTATTTCAGAAGTCCCCCACTTCCCAGTAAAAGATTTTTCTCATTTGAACTAGTATTTATATAAAAGGAAGCCTGGGCGTAGCAGAACATTCCTTATCCCTCGTCCCCCCAAATTTTCCAAAGCCCCAAACTCCAAATTCCATTCTGGATCAAATCCAACATGTTCCATTTAACATAACTGGAAACAAATATTAATAAATGAAAAGTCTGACCTACAGTTTAAGGAATAGCAATAGAAAGTATTATTACAGAGAGAAGTAGAAAAATCCTATTTATTACAATACTGAAGCAAATGAATTTATTACTGAAATAAAACCTTGTGTAATGAAGTGCAGAAATAGAAGGTATTTATGAATAAGGGTTGGGTTTTAATCTTGCCTGAATTCAACAGGTTTTACTCATTATCAGAGTAATTCAGTCCCTCTGAATCCCTGCCCTTTCACTATTATTCACAGAAAACGCAACACAAAACCTTACCGCCTCCCACTCCAAGATTTTAACCTAGCCCGAACGCTTTAGGAGCTCCTTTGGTGTCAGTTTGAAACCCAGCAGAAACAGCTGCATCCGCGGGTCTGAAGTTGGCAAGTGGAACAAGGCATCACACTGCGGCCGCTCCCGTCTCTATCACTTACGCTGCGACCAACAGAGCATTGGACATGGCAGATTTTTTTTTTTTTAGTACTGGCAGAAGTTACTACGGCAGCTGCACTGGTAATTGCGCCAGTAACTATGTCCCATGAATCACATTCCTCTTCAAGTCTCCTGCCCAAGAACTGTCCTCACTCTCATCTTCCGTACTTAAACTGCCAGACTTGAAAGCTCCCACATCCACCACGGCAAGTTCCGTACAATACGCTCTTTCTACAGCAGGTACTTCTCATTTAGAGCGCAAGAAAGAAATGCACTCCCTTCTTTTGAAGTACTCCCGTTAAATCAAAGCCTAATCATTCTGTGAAGTATAAAAACTACAAGTACATTTCCTTCCCCCCCCCCCGAAAGGAGCAGAACTGGTCAAATAGTCCCGCAAGTTTTCTTAAAGCCCTATTGGAACAGTAAGGTTGCTGTACTTTCAACTCCATTCACACTGCTGCTGCACAGGCCTTGTAAAAACCTGACGTCGCGTTCTTGTTGCTTCAAGTAGCTCAGACAAAACACTATTTAAAAAAAACCCAAAACCAACAGCCACACAAACCCCAAACCCCACATTTTTCTATTTATCCCATTACACACAGATTTGACAAGAATCTCCAATTTTTTTTATTTTAACTACAGTCCTCCAAATGTCTCTCCTCATCTGCAGGAACAGCTAACTCAGTCCTGCAAACTCTTTTCAGTACAGTTTCATTTTGACATCATCATTCGCTGTATCTGCCACCTTAGTTACAGAACACATTAACATATACCTTTAGCTCTGAATTCTGGTATGTAACCTTCTTCAATTTCTTGTACTAAAAAGTGACCTTTTTCTTCCCTACCTCTGATTTTGTGTTTTATTCTGCCATACCACGGCCGAGTTTATCAGCTTTTTTAAAGGACTTTTATCAGGCATTTTACAAGAATCTCTGAAGTTCTTTTCCTACTTCTGTGTTGACCCACCCACAGATTTATGACAGGCTAAGAAGAAAAAAAAATAACAACACTGATTTCCCTCCCTCCCTCTTGTCACACGTCTAACAAGTTATTGGATTTTGATTCCCCAAAGTACTCGGGAGAGCTGCGTGGCCACTCATTTGACTTCACAGTTATGATGCTATCTCTTCAGTTTCAGATTTTTTCATTTTCATGTTACACACACATTCCCCCCCCCCCCACTTATCCCTCAGGTTTNAAATTATCCTGAAGGTTTATCTAGCAATTAAGCTAATCTGCAATATTTTGGGCTTACAATGTCCAATTCATGAGATTTTACAAAAGTTCTGAGGTTGGTCGTGGACAGGACAGCTTGCAGAAGCAGTAAGAATGGCTGAATATTCAGTTATAAGATAAGTAATATCTATTATAAGCCACAGGAACTAACTGAACAATTATTTTTATTCGTTAAATCCTGTAGAGTAAAATGAAGTATTAAAGACATAAAAAGAGCACTTATTTGTAACGATGTCATCCTACCTCCATAATAAAATTAATGCTTCAGAAAATAAATACAAAGTTTAGATAACCAGGCAATTCCTCACATAAAGAACATACCGAAGAATAAACACCGAAAACTCTTAAGCATCCTTTTCACAAAAAGGGACGATAGACAGTGCATCTCCTGGTTCAAAAACAAACAAACCAAAAAAAAAACAACCTCCAAAACTCATCTAAACCCTGTCCTAAAAGCGTGCCAACTACGACCACCAGTTTCAGTAGGAAATAAAAAACTGCATTTGACAAACAAACTGGGGAGGGGGGGGGTGAGGGACGGGTGGAGTAGTGCGAGAGACTTGCAGAAAACTATTATAAAAACCGGTGTACAAGTTATGGGAGGCTTACGGGTGTATTATTCATCAGTCTATTCCCATAGACCAGCAAAAATGTGTGAAACTGTTTCTTCTCCTGTTTTGTTAATTATGAATTTCTAGGCTCCGCTGGTAGGCCTGATATTGTGCAAATAAAAAGGGAAATAATATCCTACACTCAAGTCTAGGATGAAAAAAGCCAGTTTTGAGACATACCAGAAGTACTCACCTCTTCTCCTCCTAATCTGCTAACTTAAACACCTGCTTCCCATTCTATACATTGCTTTAAATAACCTTTCTTCATTTCTTGTCTGAGCTTCCCAGCTGAATAACAAGCTCCCACTTGAAACACTGCTGGAAAACAGCCTGTTGCGACCCAAGCATGGAGTATTTGCGAGCAGTTAATGCAGAAACCAATGGGATTCACTCATATGCCAGAGCAATTATACACCGGTCCCAGAAGCAAGCACTGAAAACAAGAGGTGTTTTGAACTTGCCCAACTCCCTCAAAAAACGAGCAAATAATAGCAGACAAGAACCCTTCCGGGTTTAGACCTGACCACGCCGTTTACACCTTGCTAACCACTCCTGGGAGAGATTTAAACAACTGAACGACAGACAGAAGGCACAGCACCAACATCCGAGCCTCTTAAAACGATACTACGCTCCAGAACGTATTTGTCCGACATCTTGAGCTCTTCTTTCTTTTCTTATTCCACGTATAGCACTCCCCAACTGATTTTCAGGGTCTTGGAGTGTAAATTTGTGTTGTCAGAAAACTTATATAGCTTCCCAATGCTCATTTTTGTCCCTTTCCACAGAATTCCTGGACACCAGCAATCAATACTGGTCTGAATTCCCCTTAATGACCAACACTCCAGCTATGATGGGGGTGGGGAAGTTGAGGGTGGGAAGAGGGACAATTTAAGGACAGAATTTTCTCTTTCCAGTTACCATATCTACATACACAGAAATGACTGAAGAAGATATTGCACAAAACATGAAGGAATGCATTGTCTAGATGCAGCAGGGACAAACAAGATACCAGCAGATCTACAAAGGAGCATTATAAGCCACAAAAAACCCTCAATCAGCAGCTCATTTCAGCAAACACTCAGCTGCCCAGCAATTTTACAGACACAGAACACAGTAGGATTTCATACATGATGCATATGCTTAATTTATAGGAGATCTTCATGTGAAACTTGCGTTAATGTAAGGCTGCAGAATTCATGTTAAAAAAAAAAAAAGAAATAAAACACAGAGAACCATCCATAGCAAAATATAAACTGTGAATGAAACCACCCAATCGGCCAGACTGCAGTTATATTGAATAGTTTTTAAGGCTAGATCAGAAAAGACTTGAAAGATAAATCACATAGAAGCGCATGAAAACCTAACTCAGCCTCAGCAATAACTGAAAAGTTTCTGCAGCGAGTGTTTTGAGTGTTTTAGATTCTGACTATGGCCAGCTTCAACATGCAAACGTGTATTTTCATATAGTTAACAACAGGTTACTTTGAGCAACAAAAATTGGACAAATACGTGAACCACATACAAAAAAAAGAATCAAACGTTACAGCGATTACTCACAATATTAACTTCTTTGTACCTGAGCTTTAAAAACCAGAACATACAGATAAGAACAGAGAATATTTTTATCTTCCAAGGGGAGACTGACCAGGGATCCTACAGAGCAGCTTCCCACCATCATAGGCAGGGCTCAGACCCCTTTTGCCACTCCGCTAAGACAGGATTCCGTACACTGTGTCAGTACACAGCACTTCTAATCAAGGTCAGCTATAACAGATAGTCGACAGCTTTACTCATAGAATCGCATAATAAAAATTCCCCAACTAAGACTTAGTATTGCTTCATCAAAATGTAACAGTTTCTTCCGCTATAACAGAACCGGATCCTTAGTTTAAATGGCATCACCATATTCATTTTTAAAGCCAATTTACTTTCTTTCGCACCCTAGACGTATTAGCCAGTCCAGTGACCAGATTTTTTTTTTTTTATTGCTGTTTAAGAAAAGGCTGCACTCTGCAAAGACGTTCTTTAAAATTTATTTACCGTTGTGATAGGATGCTTAGATATTTGGCCTGTGGAACATTTCCATTCATTTTTAGTCCTCCAAACACTTCTCAAGACTCCTCAAACCCTTGCAATACAAACAGCGTGCACATGCGCAGGGCAGAGGGGAAACCAACAGGTTTAAACATTTAATTTTGGTTTTGAGTAAGTTTCTCCCAGTAGTTTGGAGGGGGGGACATTTTATACAACTTTATATAATTAGAACACGTAACACGTTCTTTTTCCTTTGTTTTCTCAGCAGAAAGAAAAAAGAATCTCTGTAGTCTCAGAAACTTTTTTTAAAATATTATTTGGTTTAGTTAATACTTAGAGACGCTTTGTTTCCATGATAAAAGTTCTTTTCCAGAGGTCTTCACCTGTGCCACGAAAACCAATTCCAGACCAAACCTTCCTCTGTGAAGCCTCAGCCCAGGGGCCACCTTTGTTCACACCTGTAAAGGAGAATTTAAAACACAGCTAAAGTAAAATTCACCCTGATCCTGAAGTCCTAAACACTCTGAAAAGTTTATCTTCTAAAACTACTGCAGTGACTCCTATCACGTAACCAGTGCCACAGAGCAATAAACGACTTGTCCGTGCCACAGGCAAAACCGAAATCCAGCGGCTCTAACAGCTAAATCATAACGAGGCCCTAAACCGTCACAGAAATATTAACCTGTTGCAGAATACTAGCGGCACCGGACTATAAATTAGACTTTTTACCTTAAGCTGGATCCAGCGTGACCTTTCTCCCAGCTCGCGCGCTCTCAACAGAGCTTGCGCTCAAGTTGCCAACTGCATTCGTTACAGCTTATCCGCAGACGACGCGGGTGAAAAGCATCACCATCCCGCACTGCAAAATATTTTTTAACAAGACAGACAAGTTTCCAGCGATTCTCACCTTTTTGTCGATACCGAACACCGAACGTTTCAAAGAGCCGCGAGGGATTTTTACAGCCCCGTCTGCGCGGCCCCCAGGCGAAGGCAAAGCGAGCAAGTCCACCACCGAAACTCCGGCGACGCCGCACGAAGGGGCGGGCGGGAATCTCGCTGGGCCAACGGAGCACGTTTTACCCACCGTCTGGGACGCCCAGCAAAAGCGGTCCCTCGCGTTTTGACAAAAGCCGCTCACGAGTGCGCGGAGACGAGCTTCGCCGCCGGATCCGACACCGAGCCCCGCCAGGACGCCGCGTCACCTTTCAGACGTCCACCTGGCAAAGGGTACATGAGAACATGCCTCCTGTTGGCACCACAGGCCCTGCCCCAGCGCTTCATCCCGCAGCCAGACGCGAGTACCACCAAGAGCAGGCTTCGGGGAGACCGCAAGGCTTCTGCTGACACGTCCAGAGCGGCTACAAGCACCTCCAGAGAAGATTTCCAGAGATGGAATCGACCGACCCGGCATTTCTTTCCACAAACAACGCCTCCCTCCGCCCGGAGCCCCCTCACCCAACGCGGGGGGACCGACGGACACCCCGAGCGGGGACACCCCGCGCCCCGGGACAAGCGACACCGCCACCCCCCCCGCCCCGCGCTCCCTCCCT
>VZTV01104063.1:1620-20003 GCA_013400875.1 Anhinga rufa | reverse complement strand
GCCAGGGGAGGTTCAGATTGGATTTTAGAAAAATGTCTTTACTGAAAGGGATTGTCAAGCACTGGAACGGGCTGCCCAGGGAAGTGGTGGGGTCACCATCCCTGGAGGTATTTAAAAGATGTGTAGGTGTGGTGCTTAGGGACGTGGTTTAATGGTGGAGTTGGCAGTGCTGGGTTAATGATTGGACTTGATGATCTTAAGGGCCTTTTCCAACCTAAATGATTCTATGACTTCACATCCGTAAAATAGTGTGTCTTCTTCACATAAGAGTTTACGATTCAGCTTGGCTTTTGGTACCTTTATTAAAATATTTTCCATACTCATATTTTGAAAAAATGTATTTTTCTTTATTTCCCTCACGCATTGGTATGCCTCTCCTGTCTCCCTGAATGTTGTGCTCTGAGACTAAATTCCTTCTGATACAGAAGAGATAAAGAAGCAAACAAGACAGTGTCACAAATTCATCGTGAGATGGCCTACAGAAGTGAACAGCCCACATTGAAAATACAAGAAGTGTTCCAGCTATACTCCAGAAAATGAAACTCAAAATCTGGCAAATGTCACAGTCGCTGGATGTTGTTTCCAGTTCCATAATACAGTTGAGGAAGTTTGTTATCTCGGTGGCACCAGTATATTGTTGCAGCTTTGCTCCTCTTTGATAGAGAGGAGCCAGAGTCCTTGCTGTTCACTGAGCTAATTGGGGTTTATGACTGATTTGCATTGCCACAGTGGCCGAGACCATTGGGGTATGTCAGCAAATCTGATCTTTCGTGTCTCATGTCAGAATGAATCTGGCATAATCTCACATATATGAAGTTGTCCTGGTACAACTGAAATCAGAATCTTATTTGTTTGGCTGTTGATTGGTTTTCATTAGTATTGACTGTACAGAGCTATCTCTACAGCTTCTGCTTTTTTAGGGGAATAATAAATATTAACAACGAGCTGTGTAGTTTAATGTACACATTTCTTACAGATATTAAAATACTGCTAAATTAAAACCTACAGCATTTAGATTTTTAAAGGTTAAATGGATTTCACTCAAACAGGTTATGTGTTCAGAAGTGAAACTTGCTTCCAAATTAGAGCTCAGGTGCTGTTTATAGCCTCCGTAGCTGCTGCAGCACACCCTGCTGCCCGTGCTTGCTCTCTGGCCCTGTTCTTGCCTGTCCTATCCCATCTCATCACTCTTGTGTGCGCAGGTCAGGGGTGCAGATCACTAGGCTAGCACAACTGCTGTGTCTTCCACCCTTGCTGTGTAGAAGCCCTGGCTTTAATTTGTGCTTTGTATGTGTCACCTGTGCTATGCCAGGAAGAATTTTTCTCTCTAAACAGCTGGTGGTAGAGAAGAGTGCCACTTAATGTGAGATCAGGCATTCATTTGCTGCTTTTCACTGTTGTGTCAAAATACTTTGAATGAAACAGGTCCCTAGGAATAGGCTGTTTCTTCAGGCCTTCTGGTTAGCCAAACACTAGAGGAAGAGGGGTATGCTACAAGCAGAAATACGAGCTGTACACGGTGTGGCAGGTGGAATGGAAGAACATTTATTTTGTCTCAGATTCAAATCTGCTTTTAGGTTATGTTAGGAATTATCTTTACATTCCATGTTTCGCCTACATTATGAAATCCTACATTGCTTTTTGTCTTTCCTTTAAATCATTATGCGTGCTGGTCTTTCACTAGTATGATTTTCTTTAATTATAAAATTAAAACTTGATTTTTTATATGACACTTCATTATTTAATGCTTTTACATAATGGTGAGATAAGAAACATATTACCAGAGAGACTGGAATGCTGAGCTCTAACAGTTACAATAAAGCTAGGGCTGGGTGGGATGGTGGGGTACTTGAGAGCTTAAACTGCATAGCCTAAAGAGGTTAAAGTCATCTGTCAGGGTCCGACTCCCCTCCAGATCTGAGGGACCACAGTAGAGTTGACTATGAAGTTCTCATTCCTTAAGGTAGGGAAACGGATCTCTGTTGCTATTCTTACCAGAGCCCAAACACCTACAGAACACAATGGAAACTTCCTTCCTTTGAGGACTGGGTCAGAAAAATTCTTCTGCTCCGAGACAATGCAAGAAGTGAAGTTTCACACAGAAAGCATACTCAAGTTAGAAATGGAAATGAAGGTCCTTAGCCATGAAAAGGTTTCTGGAGCTATAACAAACCCAGAAATAGATACCTTTATTTTTATATCACTAAGTAACTCATGCCTCATGTTCCTCTTGATAATTGTCGAGGATTTCTGTAACTGCTGGTTCTTCTGACAGAAAAAAGTTGAAGACCAGATGGGACTGATGGATGCCATCCTCCAAATCACACAGTATAATTCAGCAATAGGAGCTAAATAGTGATAGCCCATAAATAGATGGTTTGTGTCAACTGGAAAACAGTGATTTCATAATACCTGTCTCAGTTGGATAACACTTAAAAATTAATCCATTTGCACGCTAGGTTTTTTGGGGGTTGTTTTTGTTTTAATATGAAAGTGGAGGAAAGTAATATGAAAAGCTGGCAGGACAGATCACTGAATTTCACGTAGCTCTATTTCATCAGACTGAGTAAGAGCGACTTTGAATCACTGTTTGATTTTTCTTGTCATCCCTATTCCCTGAGTGTGGGATACAGCAGGATGAGTCCTGCCCCAAATCTTGGTGGCTCTAAGGATCCTAAGGGATCCTTCCACTGTCCCTCAGTATATATTTCAACTTCTCATGCTGGCCTGGATTGGAATTTCCCCCCACATGTACAGGATTTCATTTTGTTTTCACCATGCCAGCCTTTCCCCTCACCTCAAGAAAATCCCCATTAGAGTAAGTCTAAAAAAAAGCACAAATGAAGCACAGCTAGACATCTACGACAATAAAAATGTCTAGAAGAAAGTCTTCTGCAAATGCTGCCTCTTGTCTATTAATTAGAAAAGTAGAGAATTTATTTCATGAATAATTGCTTAAATTTCTCTAGTTTTTGATATAAGGAAGTTGGAGAATGAGGGAATTTGGATTTCATGTCAGGGAGTGAATGAAAGAATATCAGAAATGCAGCTTGAAGTTCAGGTCAACCAAACCCCTCCTTAATACTGAAGTGTTGAAACTATCTTGTATACACCAGGAGAGGGAGCCCAGCAAGTATAGCCAAAGTTAACCTGTCTCTCAACACCATACAGAGGACTACAGAGTTAAGAATTCTATTTTCTGTCTGTTTCAGTACATTTACTGCATGAAACGGGTAGCAAAATGTTTCTTTTTGATGTTCTGTATGAGTTGACGTTAGTGAGCTGATCAGAAAGGATAATTTTCTTATTTCAGATGTTGACTTCCCGTAGAGACCCGAGACAATGGTTAATAAAAAGGCAATCTGTTTTAATGCTGCAGATGCTTTACAGGAGAAGGGTGCGCTCTACGTGGATTTGTAGGCCTTCCCCTGGCACAATCGTATTTCATTGTTTTGATCAAGTCACCAGTTTTGCAGGGCACACATATGCAATGATTTTCTAACTGGAAATATGTTGGACAGGACTAAAGGATCTGTGACTGGTTTGTTCATAAAGGTCAAGGTAGAGAGGAGATAACTGTGTTCAAAACTCCTCATTATTTTACTGTTTGCTTGTTTCAGGTGCTTCTGGAGCAGTCCTTCTTGCAACTAATGGGTTTAAGTAAAGTATGCTTCTTGGTAGGAATACTAGCTTCTCCCCCCCAATCTGAAGTGCAATCAATTAAGTTTTAGTTTAGAAGTGCTCTCAGATTTCAAATGTTGCTGTGTATGTTTGCCAAGTTGGTACTAGAACAACCTATCTGAATGAAGGTGGAAAATGCTAGATACACTAGGAAAACATTTCAAAGCTTTTAAACATTTCTATTTAGTTTAGTAAAAGTTTGGGGGTTTATATGAAACAACGTGACAGGTCTTACGCTCATAATGTACACTCTCAAATTGCTAGTAGACTTATAACTTCCAGAGAAATAAAATAAATAGTGACCAGAACCTGCCCACAAATTAAGTCTCTAAAGGCCTTGCTTTAAAGTTCCTTGCCTTTGGGCCTATGAGATGTATAGCTTCTGTTGGGTTCAGATACAGCCATAGGGGAGGCTTTTTTGTTATAGTCTCAACAGCCTGAATAGATTATCACTGCAGGTTAAGCCTTGTTACTTTGGCACATGAAAAATGAATGGAAGTGATGGTGGAAATAAAAGTGCTGTTAAATCCTTCAAATGCAGCATATTTAACATTAATTCCTTGAGGAAATAATCTATTTACACTTTATGTGAATATTTATTTAAAAGGAACTAGTATCCTTGTGCCTTATAGCTCTTTGTGTTGTATAGCTATATTTTATGTTGTCTCATACTATGTGTGTTAAGGGGACAGAAGAATGTCACGCAAATGTTTGTGTAAGACTAAGTTGTTTGTTAAATCTGTCAGCATCCAGGTAAATTTTTGTGTGCAGAGAATAATACATTAAAACTGCAAACTAGATAGATTATTCTTTTAGCTTGCTTTCAGACAACTGCTATTTTAAGGAATGTAATTTCTTTGGAGGCAGAACAAAAACCCACTGGATGTTAATAGAGGGAATTGAAAATGAGGAGGTGTGAAGGTTACCATGTACAGTTTCACATTATGCTTAAAAGGAGCTATTGAAAGGGTGTAGCTCTGTTCCCCTTCAGGCCTAGTGACTGTGTGCTCACTTGATGAGGTTGATCACTTAGTTGTTCCTAAGGAAAAATGATGGCAGGGGGCGGGGGGACTGAAGTGATTTCCATCAGATCAATGACATCCTGTGATTCCCAGAGCCCTGGCTGCCCGCTTATGAGACCAATGCAAGGAAGGAAATGGGAAGCTGCAGATGGCAGTATGCGCACAGAAGGACGTAGGGGTGGAAATGGGCAGCTCCTTTGGCAACTGGCTCGCAACATGAAACTATACCTTCAGTGGAGAGAGTCTTGAAGGAAATGAAGCTGTAGGATTTTGGGTTCAGTCACTCTGAATTCAAATAAAGTAGAAAAAAATGGTTGGAGAAGAGAGATGGGGAAAATACAGGGACACTGATTTTTTTTTTTTTTTTAAGGAAAAGTATACAGAGCAGTAGGGGAAAAGATTTCTAGAAGACAAGACTTGAGTGGAAGAAGTGATAATCAGCCTGTAGGTCCTGTGTTGCTCTACCTAGATGACCGAGACCTTTCCAGTCACATAATGCAGCTGCTGTTGCCCAGTTTATACATCTAGAGCACAAGCATATTTGGCTTTTAGGTCTAAACCCAAAGGATTCTCAAGAGTATTGAGGAAACTGGGGTTAGGAAATACATATAGTTGTGGTTTTCTTTCATGCATGTGTGTGCCTGCCTTTAATGAAGGAGACATCAGTTCTAGACTATTTACACTATTCAGTGTCTCAAAAATGTGAATGTAAAGAATGCCTATCAAGTGTGCTCTGGTAAGTGTAAGCCTTGGGAATGGGAGTGCCTGTAGGCTCCTTGAGCAACTAGCCTGTGAGCTCTATTGCTGTGAAGGTGTAACTGGTAAAAAGCACATGCCAAGAAAATGTTGGAGAGGCTAAGAAAAGAATCAATACTGTAGTCAATCCAATCCAAGTAAACCTGACAGTTAAGAATTCAACCTGTAATACTTAGAGCATCAGTATTTTGCAAGGTCAGCAGGAGGAAGCTTAATCAGACCTGCTACACTGTGCCATACCTTATCAGATCTTTGGCTCGCTATGCAGACCGGCACCTGATGGGGGAAGGTAGAGCCCACCTTAGCTCTCTGTCTGCCTTAAAGGTTTTCATTGTTACCCATCTGGCTGTGGGAACAATAAGATACTGCTATGTCAATCTATAGCTCCTCCTTTCCCTCTTTTTGGGGTAAATTCAGGCAGAAATACAGAGACAAGGATATACCAGGTAAAAGAAAGGAATGTCTTTGCAGTTTTAGTGGTCTGTCTTGTATATCTGTGCAAGGATATAAAATAATGTCATTAGATTACTGACAGAGGATTTTACCACCTTATTTTGTAGATCCAAAGTGCTCAAAAGTTTAGATACTCAAAGCAAATTTATGACATGCTGTTGGCTATGTCTCAGAGACTGTTCTTTTTGCCCATCTTTGACGTAAGTATTACTATACAGCAAACACAAATCATGTTACTCTTGAAATTTTTAGGTAGAGTTTATATTTGAATAGGTGGGGAGAACTAGACAGTACTGAGGTTGATGTAGTATTGGAAGGTGCATCAAGGAGACAAAGGAGATATTTGTGCCTGAATGGACTTGAATGAAAATGAAAAATAACCCCATGGTTTTGGGTGGGACTGGAATAGTAACTGATACACCCCCCTTCTTTCTACATGCCTATGGCAGGGGCTTTAGGCAGTTGTGGCTGTACTGTGGTGCACAGATCCTGTGCTAACATACTTCATGCACAGTGGTTGATCAATAAAAGTTTCTTTGGCCTTCATGGACCCCATTGCACTGGTTTGAGGCTCAAGAATCCAAGAAATATGTGCCTTTTCCTGTCATAACAGATGTCTTTATTCTCCCCTTTACTTCATTATGGCATATATCACAACCTCTGGCATAAGTATTTTGATGTCTGTCTGACAGTGAGCAAATTTTATTCCTCAAAAAGTGTTCTCTTGTATTTTCATGATATACAATAATTAAAAATTAAGGTTTCCTTTGAAATGAATATACTTGTCTTCTACAGCTGGTGTTGTATCCATGTTGCTTTCTACCCTTGTTAAGCATTAGGGAAGAGAAGGAGATCTGTGGTCTTCCTGGTTTTGTACAATATTTCACAACATCTATGTTGTGAAAGGAGGAACAAAAAAAGGCATTTCTTATTGCTGTCAAGGGCTATTGCTTATCTTTTGAGCACAATATAAGTTTTTGTATATGCATAAATTATAATCATCATGTAAGTAACTGAGGCAAGTAATTCTGAATAATTTTGCAGGAAGCATGTTATTTTTTGTTTTGTTAGGGCAATTCTGATGCATGCTTTTAAAAATATAAGTGATGAAAAACTAAATAGAAAGGGAGCCTGACCTTATTAAGGTATCTCTGATGTCTGTGATATCTCTGATTGCCCTTGCTACATGTAGGAATACAGATGACTTAAGTGTGTCATCATTAAGATTAATTCATTCTCTTGGGCCCACTTTGTGCCTTGCAATGTTTTCTCAAATGATTTTGGGCCAGGATACTACCATTATCAGTACACATTGGCTTGGAATTGATCATTGGTTCAATTTTATCTTTTAAGTGTATCAAAGGCCAATTAATAATGAATAGGCTGAAATGAACAAGTAATTATAGTCTTCCCATCTTTAAAAAATATCTCTTCCTCCTCACTTATCTATCTGTATGCTTAATGCTTAAAGCTGACAATGACAGAAATTGAAATAACTCGAACTCTGCCATTATTATACTGTTCCAACCCCAACTTACTGTGTTTCTTGCTGAGTTAGGCTTTTTTGAAAGAGTTAGGGTAGTGTTCTTTTGAATGCCAAATCAATGCCAATAACCTGTTGAGCTCTTGGGCTCATGCAGGCTATGACAAAATTGATTTTATTCTTGGTGTCTTGTTCTTAACAATCCGTAGTTCATAAAGAAGCTCTGGCCTGAGCTTGTAGAATTTTTCCTGTATAGAAACTACTCATTATATGTTTTATAGTGGTTAGCTTTCCTGTGTAGCTCTGGATATTATAGCACCTACAGAAAGTGATTGCATTTTAAGTTTAGCAGAGGAAGAGGTGGTGGTTATTCCTTTCAAATCACTTTAACGTAGAACACTTCCTACAGCCAAGTCCTATTTTCATTGCTGAGAAAACTGTTATGTCTAGCTATGTGTAGTGTCAGTTAAATATGCTGGAAGAAAGGCGAAAAATACTGAAGAAAAAAATTCCATTCAAAACCTCAAAATAAATGGGGCCCTGTTGTTCATTAGAAAACAATTTGGGCAATAAAACTTTACCTCAATATGTATGACTGTATAAAAATAAATCATAGCAAAGCTTATTTGAGTGATCTTAGAAATATTGTCATGGTCTTTCTACAGTTTCCAGAATGTCTGCAGGCAAATCGTTGTGAGGCTGAATAGAAATTGTTGGATGACTTTTGTAAAAAGACAAAAGTCTATTCACCACACAGTTACTCCAGATTTATGCTACTGTAGCACTACTGTTTTCAAAGTATGGGAAGCTTAATATACTGTTTTGTACTAAGGGCGGTTGTGGTTCTTTCGGCATCTCAGTAAGAAAGGCATGGTCATTCATGGATGGTTAACTGATTCATTGTATAAACAATAAAAATAGTAGAAAAGATGATTGCAATTTTACGTCCCTTCTCATACTAGAAATCCTGGTGTATGCAGCATTGGATGAGACCTTTCACGTTGATCATGGCACGCTGCATGGATCCTGTCTGTGGTGAGGTTCACCGGCCTCACTGTTCTTCACATCTTTAGACAATTCTTCCAAGTGAACAAAGCTATCAGTCCTTTACCTTTACAACACTGAACTTTCTGGTATACTGAAGTTCAGTGAGAGCATTATGCTCTTACACATCTCCTTAGAACAAGTTTTTACAAGCAGTGCACACAGGTGGTATTGTTAAAGGCAGTGCATGCTAATGTCACAGTACGTGCTTGGGTTATATAGCAGTCACTCGTGCTAATGTACAGGTCTCCAAAATCAAGGACTATGGTTAAATCTCTGCCTAGATTCCACCTGAAATCACTACCTCCTTGTTACAATATCTTCTGCGGTGGCCCAATATATATACTGATATTATAATGCAGAGAATAACAAACATGATATGGTCACAAAAGTAAAAATTATCTAAGCAATGCATAAACTCGTGAGTTTGACCTCAGTGATATGTGAGTTTTGAATGAAAGAGTAATCAAGGTTTCAGAGGTAAATGGAAGTGGAATAACATGCAATATAGTTTCATCGAGTGCAGGTTTTATCAGACTAATTTAATATCTTGATAAGATAGCTGACTTCTTAAACAAGGGCAATGCGATGAACCTAATCTGTTTAAATTTGAGCAAAGTATTTGATATAGTTCCCCAAGGGAAATTATTATTAAGGAATGAGAAAATGGGGATTAATTCAAAAATGGTGAGGCGGATAAAAAGCTTGCTGAAGTAGAAGCTTTGGTGAATTATATTGAAGGGAAAGTTACCAGACTGGAGAGAAGTTACTAGTGCTGTTTCTCAAGGCTTGGTCTGGAGAGCAGTCCTGCCTAGTATTTCAGTTAGTGACCTTGTTACAAGAACGAGGTGGGTGCAATTATAAAATTTGTGGCTGACACAAAGTTAGAAAGTATTACCAGTTTTGAAGGAGGTCATAATTTAGGAAGGGTTAGATGGATATGAGAGAATAATTCTTTCTGAATTATGATCCAGTCTTCCTCCAGTGCTGGCAATACTTTCTCATTTTGTCATCTACAAATTTTATATGACCTTGTAGACTTGACTAATGCAAATGGAATGAAGTTTAATTGTACAAAGTCAAACATATAGAGACTAATTACAATAACTTTTGCGATGAGATGGAACCTTATCATTTGAAGTTGGCTATTTCATAGTTGTCATATACTGGAGATGGATGATGAGAGTGTATGTCTGGTTACATGTACCATGCTAGGGGTCTAGAGTTGATGAACCAAACTTCCATCTAATCCTATACATCAGCATAGGTGAGAGACTATCATGAAAAAAGTGACTAAAAAGTCTGTTCTGTGATGGACAACTGTTACAGAAATGAAAACTCCATCTACTTTTGCTTTAGCAGGTCTGTCACTGGAGATGGTTAGTTCAAAGAGTACCTTATTCTGAATATTCTAATTGGGAAGCACAAATAAGCTGCAGCTCAATTATGCTGTTACTCAGACTCATGGTGCCTGTAACATCATAAATCATTTTAACTTCCCTTTCCATGGCTGACATTGTCAGGGTCTTTTATGATGTATGTATCCATTTTTTTTTGTACTTAAGAGCTGGTTGTTGGCTGACAAGTTAACCTCACAATAATGAGATCACCAGAAGATTTTGTTGGGAAAAAATAGTTAATTTTTTTTTAAAGAGGAAGATCCCTGTCAACAGTGGTTTGTCGTAGTTGCTGGCCTCCATAGGTTAGCTGTCTTTGTTTTCACTCATCAGGGGAAAATGCAGCTAAATCAGGAGTTCAGTTTTGAGGTCTTATTTCTTGAGACTATTAGAAGACTGCATTTAAAAAGTAAAATTTCCTTTCAGTAATGGTTTCATGGTGTTATTTGTGGCTGGTTAGTTTTTCTTAAACAAGCACCACTGTGAAGATTGCATTTACATTATTAAAGCCTGTATATTGCTAAGAATGAATGTTAGCAAATACATCTCACATTCCCATTCAGTCATGGGAAGACGTGGTATTTGACTGAAGGAGACATTATAATATGAGGCTGGTTATTTTGAGGCAGACCCAGGCTCACAGACACCAATGAGGACTTTGCTAATTTTTGAATAAGGCTTTTCAGTCTTCCACAATGATAATTTGATAATTGTAAACTCATGTTTACCCAAGACAGAGGAATGTGTGGTCTCTTGTACTTAATCTAATTCTGATAGCTCATCGAAGGTATGAAATCTGTTGATTTGAGAGTACTTGAAATAATGTAGAATGAATTTTTAAAGTGAAGCACACAGTGAATCACTCACAAACTGGTTGTTCTCAGGTTGTAACATTCATAATACTACTTGGAGTAGTTTAAAAACTGGTATTGCTATTATGATTTTTTGCTTGTCTGCATTGCTATGATGATTTTTTGACTGCTGTATTTTCATAGGTGTCTTAGCTCATTTCATAGCCCACTATTTATATGTTAGTACAAGTTCTCTGCTGATGTTTGTTTATTGTTCAGTGTTTTGTATTGTGAAGTTTTTGTGCTTACAGTAAAGCACAGACAGACATTAACCAACTTGTGTTCTAATAAGGGTTGGGCCTTGAAAAGGTCAAATCGCAATGAAGTCTGCCAGTAAATGGTCTACCTAACAAACACCAGCATATACTATTGAATTATTTTGACAGTCCACAGTATATAGCTAGGAAGCCATTGTCTATATAATCCTCACAAAATTCTCACTGAATTCTAAGTTTACTACCAAACATAAAAAATACATGCCCAAGAGCCCTGATAAAGCTAGAAAGTTGAACACCAAGGAATTAGAAAATGCCACAGCTGAGCAAAATCTTAGTGTATATAAACTGAGGTGTTTCTAAAAGTAAAAATTTGATCAAAGGTACACAGTTTTCCATGGGAACAGGCTCAGATTTAGTACCAGAAGTGCTGCCTTGCTGAATTTCATTCTGTGCTCCAAATAACAGTACTGCTTAGGATCCTCCAAAAGTATTCTTACAAGCAAATAAAAATACTGTAAATTTTCCAGAACATGTTCATAGAAATGGCAAGTCCGTGTTTTATTTGACCTTCAAAGGAAAACCTCCGAAAACCAAAGAAAACTTCAGATATGGATAACTTCACTCTGCGTGCTTAACCTTTCAGAACACACTGGAAATCGGAATATGATAATGAAAAGTACTAAGTAATCTCTGACAAAATTATCTCAAACATCTGTAATGGTATAATACAGGCCATTACTACTGCTGTAAGCATTGTATTGGGCCCTACTATAAACGCTAACTGGTTATATAAAGGTTTTTATAAAGTTTTAAATTAGACCATTATCTGAATGTACATATTAAGCAGTAGGTATTCAATAGGGTATATTGCATTTCTACTTCATAAATTTTTATCTATCATATCTTCATACATTATATTAATAAAAGTAAGATTTCTCAAAGCTTTTTGAGATATTTAGCCAGGTAATAGTCTGGTAAATCATTCACACAAGCTATTCCACTGACCCAAACAGAGCTCTCTTGATGAGAAACTGCTCATCAGGGTCAATAATGTGATCACAGTATGGCTCATAAATTACAAGGATTTTGATATTGCTGGGGTAGTTAATTAGGATTAGAAATGCAAGTATTAATAGCAAGCATAACTGGAATTATACAGTAGTGAAGTACATTTTGGATTTGTGCTTAACCTCTTTCATCAGAACAGAGAAAGTAGGGAGACCACCTAGAGATTATTATGGAATGTTGGTGGCTTTGAACAATTGCGTTAGACAACAGCCAAGGAATTTCTGAGACTCTGAGAAGCTGAAACGTAGCTCTTAAATATGAACCTATCTAGGGATACTCTAGCCAGAAGGGGAACAGATTTCTTAAGGTAAGGCTGCCTCAAAGGAAACTTGGCACTAGAAACAGGCCCCCTCCTGCTTAGTTCCTGCTCCTTGGTGCAGACACTGAGGGAGTCTTGGGTACAGTGACTGTTAAAGTCTCCGTGCAAGTGCCAAAACTTTTTTTCCGCATCTAGTCTGAAGAGAGAGAAGCAGGAGTACCAAAACTTCTCAGCCTATTTTGTGCCTGGCAAGAGAAATCTGTGGGCCTTTTCCCAATATTCATCTATCTGTAGGTGCTGAATTTCAGAGCGCAGGGCTTAAAATTTTAAGTGGCACAATCACAGAACCACAGAACGGCAGGGGTTGGAAGGGACCTCCAGAGATCATCTTGTCCAACCTGCTGCGTGAGCAGCACACCCAGAGCAGGGGCGCAGGACCGCGTCCAGGTGGGGTGGGAATGGCTCCAGGGAAGGAGACTCCACAGCCTCTCTGGGCAGCCTGGGCCGCTGCTCTGGCACCTGCACAGCAAAGGGGTTTTTCCTCATGTTTCAGTGGAACTTCCCGTGTTCCAGCTTGTGCCCGTTGCCCCTTGTCCTGTCGTCGGGCACCACTGAGAAGAGCCCAGTCCCATCCTCCTGACACCCGCCCTTCAGATACTGATAACCATTGATATCCCCCTCATGTTCATATCCAAAAGAAATCAATTAGATTTTAATCTCCGGTTGTGTTTCATGCATTAAATTCACTTATAGTTTGGGCCTGAAAGATCTATTACAGTACTTTTATTTTCTAACCTATGATTCTGTGTTCCTTTATTTCTTTGTTTCTATATTCTATTTCTATACTTTGTTTCTCTATCTCTCTAGGAGATAAAAATACTGTGTTATTGGATTAATTTTTCAAAATATGGGAACATTTTTGAATATATAATAATTAATTTTCTCTGACTTTTATTATTTAATTCCTTCTGGATCATAAATAATAGCAATACAGAGACCTGATCAGAGTTTGGGGCTAAAATGAATCCGACGTACGTATCTTCTGAATGTGGCTAATAGAATCTAATGTGAAAACAGTATTCCAGAGGAGTGAGGCTCTGTACTGAGGGTGTGAATATAGGTGCATGATCTACTGAGGTAGCTTTCTGCTTTGTCAAACAACCACAGATATTGACAAATTGAAATAGTGACATTAACCATTTTTTCACTATTAACAATTTTCCTCTAGTAAATACCTCCTACTTCATATTCTTTAGTCACTGACTGTGTCAGCCTGATTTTTATATAGAACTCAGGGTATTCCTGGTGCTGAATTCCTCCAGTCTTTGAGTTTATCCACCATACAGTCATCCTTGCCAGTTCTCCGTATGCAGTACTTCCTCTCTCAAGTTCAAGAGTTTTGAAACAAGACACTGTGGGGAGACTCTACAGTCTCAATGACTTCTCATATTTAAGTATTCCTAAAGTTGTAGCATATTAGAATAAGCAGAAACGAGTGTTGGAGAGGAATCTTTGTTTCAGTTCTGAATATGAAAATAGAATATTTCCTTTGGTGTAATTAAATTCAGTCTCCTTACTCAATATTTCAGATCTAAATCACACAGAATCACCGGAGGGTAGGGGTTGGAAGGGACCTCTGGAGCTCCCCTCGTCCAGCCCCCCTGCGTGAGCAGCACACCCAGAGCAGGGGGCACAGGACCGCGTCCAGGCGGGGTGTGAATGGCTCCAGGGAAGGAGACTCCACAATCTCTGAGCAATGAAATGGTGAACTACGTTTTTACATATGTAAGATGCAAAGCATTTAAACATACCTTTCTGAAAATATTAGTAGTGGCTGTGGCCATTGTTTCAAACTGCTCAAGCAGTAGTCAGCATACTTTAAGTAGCTAGGCTTAGGGCCAAAGTGAAGACTTTGATATTGGAAATTCTGAAAGAAAACCTTGAAGGATTTAGGTTTTTAACCCATGTCATTTTTTTTGCACCAGGAGGTGATGGTTCATTATGATCCCAGTGAAAAAGGCACTGGGACTCTGTAAAGCACTGCTTAGAATGCTATATACAGAGAAAGAGAGTAGTGTATATATAGTCTTACATCCCTTCAGATACTGGGAATCTCAAATTGTGTGAGATCAGATGGGCTTCCAACCAGGGTGCAGCACACCAGGCACATCCCATCTATGGAAAATTTGCCCATCCATTTGGGTTTTTGAAGATCTTACAGGATTTTCTTAAAAGAAAATAATGCTATTAATTATTTCTACTCTCAAACAAAAAGGATGTTCACATGAGAACTTGTGGCACTTGTAGAGAAAGGCAAGGGCACACAGGTGGCGTAGTCATTGGTACTGAGTGGGAGTTGCCTACAGCCTCTGCTGTTACAATTAGCTGGTGAAATTTATTCTGCAGCCAAGGTATATGTGCAGCACAACACAAACCTGAAGGGCAAGCTATACATGCAGCGTAGCACAGCACAGCCTGTGCCTCCTTGGGTTAAATTGTTAAGTAGATCGCTAACTGCTTGATTTACAGTGGCCTTCTGGTTAGCATCACTACAGTGATGAATTTTGATTTTCACAAATCCTATCTCTCTACCTGGAGGGACCAATCCAGTGCCTCCAGACTTAGAGAAATTAGGATTAGGTATCTGGTGTCATACTGAACAGTGACTTAAGTGCATTTTTCGAATTTATTTCATGTGGAATGTATAGTGTTGGGCATTGTTTAAGTGTCCTCTAAATTTTAGAACACTAAATATCACTGTTCTTTGAATATTTATATACCTTCCCCTTTTTAGAAGGGCAGATGTAGCCAAGGAAAAAAACATTACCCAATTCCAGAACTGCTGGTAGTTACTAGTCCCTTTAGGAATAGAACAGAGTGTGGGTCTCTTTGCTTATATATTAATGTATTTTATGGAAAAATACTGTAATTTAGCTGATAAATTAAGTGTTGCCAATGTAATTCATACCTTGGCCATTCTAGCTATCCTTGAAGAATCAGTGCTTACATTACTCTCTTACCATGCAGTAGGCTCTTCGATTCACTGTGTACAGTACTGTAAAGAGATGATAACACCCATCTCCGTAGATACTCATAACATTTGTACCTGATGGAACTGCTGTGGAAGGCAAGAGAAGCACCACCTCGACTGACCGCAGCTGAAGTAGGATGAGACTCTGTGTTTGGCTGACGCGTTTGTAGGAGTTTCATTCCCCTAGTGTCTAAGAACAGTAACAAGTTTTATAGGTTTGTCCCCAGGACGGTCTGTGAGCTGCCTAAATTTAATTAGACTCCATAACTGGGGTTAATAAAGTCAGTTAATTTATGTGTTGAAATAAAGGAGAACCAGCTAATCTAATTACCAGAGCCAAATAATGGTGCAGTAGGAAGGGGCACCAAAAGGAAGTATTCTTGCCCTAGGTTNAGCTGAGCTATTTATTTTAAATGGACCTTTCTAGAGTTTTGGAGTCTATTTAGGGCTTCACCTTACAAACAATGCATTATCTTTTCAACTCCTTCTCCCCTTCAGTTGCTAATGTGAGGGTACGTGCAACTCCAATAGTTTGAAATATTTACTGGGGACATAATGGACTTGCACATCCATGTTGTATTGTGTATGCCCTCAAGATGATTTTAAAGTAAGCTTCTGTATTTCTGCATTGAAGTCCTGAGAATTAACTGATGAGTGCTTTTGTAATATGGCCACCTGTCTGTTAGGAACTGTGCTTTGCACAAACTTGGATCACATTGACCACTGAATAGCAATCAATCAGGAGCTACTACCACCCAGACCTCCTTCAAATTGGTAACTGATAATTATTTTATTGGAATAAATGGTACCAGCCACTCCTCCCGTGCATCATGCTTTTTCTGTACCTGCTGCTAGTGTTACTGAATATTGTATTCTGGCAATATTTTTGAAGCTATGCTTTCAAATACATTCATCAGACTTCTTTTTCTCGTTAAGTATTAAGATGTTATTAGGGCTGTTGTAGAAAAATCCTGACAGACTGGGAGTTTCACTTCATGTATGACACCTCAAAATCCAAATAGTAAAGCTATTGTGCAAACCAGATCTGTTCCATAAAAACTAAACATTTGCAAATATGTCTCTCCCTTAAGAGCTGAAAGCCTTTAACTTTCATCTTTTAGCCAGCAAGAACTTGAAAGTGTGCACCATCTAATGGAAAACATCTTTCAGCACTAATACCATAATAAGAACAAATTGGGCAATGATCACAAGTAAAACAGGATAGATAGCACTCTGGGAATATGATCTCTAACAGATTGTTAAAGGTAAGGCTGTTTACTCATTTCTAAAGAAATGCTATTTTGGAAGTGACAGCTGCAGCCTCTGCAGGGGATGCTGCTGGCTTCACATTCAAATGCTGCCTTTGTGGTACTTAAAAAGAGGATTAGATAGAACAAGAATAATCCCTAAACAGGCAAGAATATGTCTTTAAAATGAAATGCAAGGGTGAGCACTGTTAGAGTTTGGACAGCACTAGATTCCGTTCCTCTCTGTGATTGCTCTTAGCTCTATCCTTTCAGATACAGTCACAAGTATATTTTATTATTTAAAATGATCTTTGGAATATTGTTCTGTGTATTGTTAGAGATGTTTGGCTGTACTTGCTCTCTCATTTATCAAAATTTTACAAAGCAGCAACCACAGGTGTGCCATGTGCATTGCAGTCAGTTTGAAACATGGGGCTGGTGTAGTTTTTCCAACGATGTTTCACCTCAACTTCAAAAGTGCAGCTAAACTGTCTAAAAGGAAATTGAAAGGAAAAAAAGTGAACTTGAAGCATTTTTTCCTGGCAGATCAAATTTCATTGACGTTATAGTCTAGGTGAGGAGAATCTAAGATGAAGAATTCAAAAAAACCCTAAGGGATGACCTGCTTAATTCCTGAAGTTACTCAATTTAAAATGATTAAACAACTACCTAAGTGCAATTGGCTGCAACATTAAATCTCCTACTTTTTACTCGTAGGCTATTCCTTCTCTTCTCATCTTGTTTAGTAGTTAGTGTGAAGCTGTATCGGTCTTTTAAAAACTGTGCGTTTGAGTTGCTGTGATGGGAATGTGGTGTTCCTGCTGCTAAAGTATGCCACGTATGTTTGGCCACATTGATTATATATCAGTCCTTCTCTCTAGTTTCTGTAGATACCTGCCTGGGAAAATTTGCCTCCAAAGGGATGTCAAATCACTTGATAAATGGTGAAAAATAGTTTTTGTCCACCTCATGGTCTTCACAGCTAAAGTCTGCTTTAGAGAGAAAGGCTGCATTTTTTTTTATGAAACTAGGGAACACATTGCATGTTTAAGGCAATGGAAGGGAGAGAAATCACGGAAGATAGGAAATGGACAGATTGGGGCAAAGCCCAGGTGTCAGAACCATCTCACTAGACAGTTTAGCTGAGGCATATCTTGATCTAATACACAAAGCAAGAGTAGCTCCCTGGTAGCACTGGTCTGCGTGGTGTGGATTCTTGAATTACTTGATATGGTCACAGCAATATCTCAGCACAGCTTTCCATTAGGCTGGTGTTCTCATCAAACTTGCCTGGACTACGTGAATACTGAACAGGAGACTGAAGCTATCATGTCCTAATATCAGCGCTTTTTTGACTGGAGCTCAGATTTTTCTCAGCTTAAATTCCAACTAAGTCCTTATGAATGGCTGTTCTCATGGTCTGGTTGTGAGTCTTCAAAGATGTTTGGCCAAGAGGAAATTCAAGCCTTAAAGGTTTAAGATGAAGGTAGGATGGATTATCTGGATTTCCTCTGTTTGAGTCTGCATTTCAAAATGAAATGAAGAATGGAAAAGAAGGTTCCTTCCCTTTCATGTTTGTTATGATTTGTAAAATAGGACCACCTATTAGGAAAAGGCTTTATTATGCCAGTCAGCAAAATTAAATGGGCAAGTTGACCAGCAGGAGGAACAAACTGTTTCTAACGAAAAAGATAGCTAAGGCAGTAAATATGCTGCACCATACTACACGGTGTCAGAGCAAACAGTGTACTCGGATCTCTAGTTTCAGTTTCATACAGTAAACACATGACTTTTCCATTCTGTCAGTTCATTTCAGCACAGTAAGGAGCTACATCCTCTTTAAAACATTAGTGTGTAAACTGAGAATTCATGC
>VZTV01104054.1:4504-20281 GCA_013400875.1 Anhinga rufa | reverse complement strand
AGAATTGTAACCTCTGTTTTCTCCATAGGCTTTGCTACCTGATTTAACTGTCTTCCAGATCTGTCACTTAGGTCCATCTAGTGCTATAGCTCTGTAAGAAAGATTTTTCTCAAAGGTCAGATCTGGTACTTGGGGAGTCTGCAGTCGCTTCATACCTCTGACATAGGTTTCCCTGAGTTCTTGGCCAACTCAGTTAACATCCCTGTGCCTCATTACCAAAGTGCAAGTACTTTTCCTCCAAGTTCAGATTAATCCTTTCTCTGGCAGGGGCCTCGCCTATATGAACCAAACAGAGAGCTATCATTTTGCCAGGTCAGGAGCATCACCTCGGTCTGAAGCCCCTGGATGCAACTGTCATGAAACTGATGAAGTGAGTTTTCCAAATAACTCTATCAGGGGGAGGTAAAGAGAAGCTGGGGAAAATGCAGATAATCCTTTATTGAGGTGTAAGAGCAGGAATAAGAAAGGTTGTAGAGCCCTCCTGCACAAGGTCTGACTGCTGTTTCTGCTGTCAGCAAGCAGAGTTTTTCACAAAGAAGCAGATTTCAGAGTACTAACAATTTGCCCTGTATGTCATCAGATGGCTTTGACATTTTCTGTGCTGATGATGTTCCTGCTCACTGCAGATCTTATTAACCTTGTAACAATCTTCCACAGACCCTCTACAAATGGGAACAGATTTAGACTCGATGAGAAACTTTTCCTCTGACTGGGACACTGGCATTGTTCATACCCTGAGAAATCTCTTTCTCTGTCTCTTGCTCTCTGGGAGTGAGGTATCACCCCCTACTTTGCTTCAGGACAAATTATGATCTCACATAATTTTATTTAAATCAAAGCTGAACTCCATCCTGATGAGGATAAGCATCTGTTTCTATTTTTTATTTTTCTTGGGCAACGAGCTACCAGGATCATAGGAGATGCTGATGATACATTTATGCAGTCTTACGGCTGTAAGGAAGAAACTGGAGGACAGTTAGCCTTTGTTTTCTGACAGTCCAAGTTCAAGTACTTCTCAACTTCTCTGTTGTTTCCCTTGCTGTGTCTATGGGCTATAAGATCCTTCCTCCTTCAGGTCCTCCTAACCTGATGTAGCAACACTACATGGCACTATATAGGTCAGGTTATCTCTCAGAGAAAGTGGCTTTCCAGAGTACTTCAAAGCTTTCTTTTCAATCTGGTCACATTGCTGATGGTCCATTAAAGAAGGAACAAAAGAGTACATCTAGTGTAACTGCATTGTGGCCACAGGTCCATGCTTGTATCTTCTGCTCTGAAACATCATCAGGCCCATGATAAAGTTTTCAGAGTGTTTTAGGGTCCTGAACAGGACTTGGCATATATCCAGAAAGCAAGCTCAAAGAACCATGTGCTATGTTAACATAGCAGTTTCAAAATCAATGTTTTTGCAGGGGGAAATGATAAGCTGCCAGTATGTATGTGGCTTTTAGTCTGCAGTAACATGGAATAAAACAGCTACTGTAATCCATCCTGGATTACTGTGCAGTGTGAGAAGCTGAGCGTGCACACATCAGTTATTGTGCTTCAGGTGAAGGGGGAAATTCATCTTCTAGCTGGGGACCTGTGGCATTCTAAAACACACTGACATAGCCAGGTCCTAAATTGGAGATGCACAGCACATCTCCCATATTTATCATCTCTCCCTCCCCCCTTATAAAACCAAACTGTTTTTTCAGGCTGATTCCTGCTTCCCCCCACCAAGTCTTGGCTTTCTACCTGCTGCTGTAAACCATTGAAATGATTCTCAGGTACTGCAGTGCATGAAGGATGGGTCCTGCCACACTGCTGCTCGAAGAACAATGCATCACCTGTCTTAGCAGAGATAAACTAGATTATAACTTAGATACCCCTCACCTGAGCACATATCTTTAGTGCTGCTGACAGCAGTGCATCTCACAGACCAGATAATGTGTACCCACCTGTAGCAATGTGCTTTTGTCCTTGACCTTTTAGAATAATATATCACAACCTTTGCATGCCAAAACGTCAGGCAAATGGAGTGAGTCTTGTCCCAGGGTCTTCCATCCACAGGAGCCCTGGATACAGGAGGAGCTGATGGGCATCTCAGCCAGGATAGAGTGAGATACTAAACCACATGTAGTGTCAAAGCATCAATCAGCCCATGCATTCAATGCTTGCCTGATTTTAGCAAGGCAGATGCTATTTGCTGAATGCTTCAACAGCACTAAGGGGCTCATAATCAACCACAGTGCCTTAGAGGAGAAAGCCAAAGAGTAGGATGGTGGCCAAAAGGGTGTATAGTTGGCATCCTCTGTAGGAGAATATCAGAATTGCCTAACTTCTTGATATAAACATTACCAGGTTCCTGTTCAATTGCTACATGCTTCATGTTCAGGATGGGCCACCCAAAAGCTAATGCATATGAATAATAATTGCCACAATATTAATGAGCTTATGATTAACCCTGGTGAACAGCCTGAAGAGAACCATATTGGAATAATCTGTTACTATGTTTGGTATAACAACCCTTATCTTGGAAATGTAAATAGCCATCTATCTAGGCTGTCTGGGAACAACGAATTTGCTACTTCCTTCCTGCCAAAGCCCTGGAAAGCCATGCTGGCTGCTGGCAGTGTCAAGGGAAGTACTGAGGTCTGTGGGGTGGCAGCTTTCACTAAGAGACACAGAGGTGACCTATTCCAGCAGCAGAATTTGTGTCCCCAGATTGCCTGTACCTTGCTGGCAGAAGCAGCAAACATTAATTAATCAATTAAGCATGATTTTCTGTGACTCTCTCATTAGCTACCTACCTACCCTAATTCTGTCTCTTGCATTGTATCTCCTTTTCCTGTAGCAGTCTGGGCCCGGCCTCTTAAGAGTGTTGGCAGCATAATTTAATGTTGTCTCCGCTACTGAGAAGCTTTTAACTGGCTCCATCCCCTGTGCAAAACTGCATCTTCCACAGTATAATTGATCTAGGTTAGAAGTTTATCCTCTGTGGAGTAAAATATGAAGTCAGAGGGAGATTGTGGGACTTGCCCTAGCTGGTACCATCAGTAGGATTGTAAACAGCCCAGATTGCCTTTCTTCTGGCCTTCTTTAAACAGTTTTTCTCCATTGCTGAATCCGTGAAGACTGACAGGAACTCAGCAAGGTCCTTTGTTTTGTCTCTACTCAGCTCCACAAAACCAAATTGCTCCAAATCTTTTTTTTTTTAATAAATTTTGGCCCCAAACATTTAACATCGAAGAGCTGATCTCTGATGCAGCCTAGTCTATCCTACTAAGACCCAATTTTGGTTCCTTCTAGGTAACACTGGTGTGCAGTATCAGATCATGGGACCTGCAATATCTTTCCTGCTCTAATGGATTTCTCATACTTGAAGATTTACAAAACCACTGCAGATGTTACTCTTGTTTCTCATATGCCTCTTAAAGCCTATTCCCAACATCCTGCTGCAGAAACTTCTTTTTCTAAAACTGCCTAAGACCATTCTCAGTGACCCCCCTGTTAACCCCTGAGTGCTCACTATGAGCAGCTCTTAAAGGTGTTCCTTTCCACCTTCTCCAAATCCACCTTCTTCCTCCTGCATGTTTTTACTATTCAGTATTCCCAGCTGGTTCACATACATGGAAAATCCATTTGTAGTGATTAGATAAAATTACTTACACCTGCTCAGCAACAGACTGCATTTTTATCCGCAATAAATGACATTTTCTCAAAAGACTGCATTTAAAATTAAAAATTAATCTGAGATCTTTTCCTCTCCTTGCCCTCTTCCTGTTCCCTCTGACTTCCACTTATTGTTTGTGGCCTTTTAATGGTCACCCAGTAGTTATTTTTTAGTATTAAATCCAGGAGAGTGTTGGATTGACAGGTAACCAGCTTTTGTGTGAGCACAAGTACGTTAAACTGAGTTTAATAGTGAGTGTGGGTAGCACCCACTATGGCAGTAGGCATGGCACAATTAGCCTTGCAGCTGCAAACTATGCATAGTTGTGTCATTTAGCACTAACAGCATGTAGAACTATTCATGCCCAAACAGGGTAAACAGGATTACTCTACTGTATGGGTAGGATATACTTCAGAACTAAACTGTTTTTCTTGAGTCTTAGAGCACTAGAGGTTGAAAGGTGTTTAAGCAATATAATACCTGAAGTTTCAGGTCGCAAAAATTTAAAAATCAAATAATAATAAACTGACTTTCCCAGATAAGTCAGCTAAAATCAAACCATACATGGCCCATTAAGTGTTTACATAAATTTAATAACCACTAAATCTTTCACTGCAAGTCATCAGTTTCAGTTAAAGCCAGTGGCAGCTTCCAGAAGAATTATGCTTATGTGGCCCCTTTTAAAATAGTAGCTGAACATTCTCATCATCTTTAATGTGTTTTTCCCTACAACAACCACTACTAAGTCAGGAAGTACTTTTATCCCCATTTACTAGGTGAGGAATTTTATAGAGCAATTCCTTCATTTGCCTAGGGTCATATAAGTACCTGGATGCCACACAGAAACTAAACTTGGCTTTCTCATATCCCAGTCTACTAACATAACCACTGGATCAGTCAGTAGTTGATCTGAACCTCTTTTCAGCCACGCCCTTTTAAAAAAGCAGGACAGTATCTCTGCAGTAAGTCTCCATTGGACTGTATACAATAAAAATCTCCAGCATATTATGGAATAAATGTCCATACCAACAGTTTCCATCTCCTCTCCTTTCTTTTTCCTGTAATCTGTTATAGCTCTTCCTATATTGAACCAGGAGAACAGGCATGGAAGAACTGTACATGTTCAGTCCTGGACAAAAAATGAACATTTTTCTGTCCCCGACTTTGCATATCCCACTCTATCTGTATCTTAACTGGCTGCTTCTGGCATCAGATATGGCATGACGTTGTATCCAAGTTGTCAAAGATGACATAAAAAAGACTAAACCTTTAGGGATTTGCTCCTAGCCTCTCTCCAGTCTAATAGCTTTCCAATGTGCCACATTCATATATATTCACACTACAGCTTTCTTATCCATTTAAACTTGTAAACATTTTAAACTTGTAAACTTCCTTTTTAAGGGTAACAAGGAGTTCCTCTGTGCAGGGAGGGCATCAAATACTTTACTGAGGTACAGGTATATTACAGTGACAATGTATCCTGTATCTATTTAAAAAATAAACAAACAAAACCCCCAAAACAGTTCTCTTATTAAAAATAACAGAAAGATATCAGTTTTGTCTGGTTTCAATTTACTCTTGAAAAAGACATACTGCATTTTGTCCCCGTTTCCACTGATGTATATGTCTGTCCCTCTATTTCTTCTTTCAAGGTTTGATCCATCTATTTTGTATACTATTATATATGAATCAGCACACAATCTACTGACTAATCTACTCCAGGAAATCACAACCCAGAGACCTCATACACCCACTCAATGCCATGCTCTTTGGCCCAGGTGTCTATGAGGTTGTTTCGGAAATGAGTCCCGTTGTCTGACTCAATTCTCTCTGGAGTGTCATGTCGCCATAAGACTTGTTTTTCCAGGCCTAAGATAGCGTTCTGGGCGGTGGCATGGGGCACAGGATATATTTGGGGTTTTTTGTTTCTTTGTTGTTTGTTTTTTTTTACTGCACAGTGTTCCTTTATGAAAATACAGTGTCGGGGTGAGATGGTCCCTTCCTCAGTGGGGCTGACAGCTCCTCTTTTTTGCATCGTAAGCTTCATTCACAAAGGTATCACTCTTGGGTGGAAGCTTTTCTTCCTCATCCTCTTCCTCAGGGTCGCTTTCACGGTGGTATAAGGTCAGCACCCGGGTTGAGGCAGTGCTTGAGGTCCTCCTCCGCCTGTCCCGCCTCTGCATGTAGGCCAGGGCCCCCACAGCAGCCACAGTGAGCATCAGGAGCACGGCCACCCCCAGGGCAATAGGCAATAGGTCCTGCAACAGGCTGCGCCTCTGCCTCCTTGCAGTAGTCACCACAATAGCCCAGGGCACAGTGGCATGTCACTCACCCAGCCTCGATAGCACAATCCCCCACGCAGGTTACACACCTTGCTGCTGCATGGCACGGCCCCCAGCACCTCCTCAGTACTGGGGGATACCAGGAAGGGCTCTCCATGCTCCCGGGGGCCAGGGGCTGCAGGCAGGCTGGGGCCAGGCTGCCAAGGCTTGGGTGCAGCTGTGGGTGAGGCTGGGCAAGTTCCAGGAGATGCCTTTTAGAGCATCTTTTAGAATGGAAGGCTATTCCAGGGTACAGTGGAAGGCCACCTCTTTGATAAAGCTAGTAATGATTTTTCTTTCAAAGTCAGGCCAGCAAGACCTACAGAAAGACCAGATTTTTTCAGTGTTTAAAGGAGCTGATCTTCTGATAGTAATCATAATTTTGGGACCTTCCACAGGGCCTGTTCCATGTGCCTGTTAGAGTGTGGGAAGTTGTTGTTTGCTTTGGTGGGTAAAAATGAGTCTTTTTTAGGCCATCAGAGAAATCTACTCATAAGTACCTTTTTATACCTTTTCTTTTTGGTGTTACTTAAATAGATTTGGTGTTTACTCACAGAGGTGATAGGTACTACAGAGACAAAGTACATGCCATGAACATTCAGTACAAAAACCCAATTACAACAATGTAATATAATCAGCAAGAAGGTCCTTAATTATTGTTATCGTTATTATGCCTTGCAGCCTTAATAGGTTTTCTTTTACTTTCTGCATTTCCTTCAACAGTTTCAACATTTTCCTTTGGTATTTTTTTTCTGTGTAGTATCTAACAACAAATAATTACAAAACTCTTCTTCTGGCTGTCAAAAAATAAAATAAAATTATACCCAGAAACAGAAATATAAGGAGCCTACAAAGTCTTTTCAAATATGAGGTTCCCTAGGCACAATTCTGACTTGGAGATAGAAGTCAAGTTACTGAGGGGTGTTAGTGAGTGTTGAATTTGTTTTTATTTGTGCTTGAATTTGTTTATGTTGCTTTTGGGCTCTCTCACTTAATGCATCTGGGAGCTGAACTGGCATACCGTATATTTAAAAGAAATGCAATAAAAACAATTTAGCACCTTTCTCCTGTGTTTGCATTTGTTATTTCCTACTCATAGGAGAGAATAAATTGTTAATATATATATTTATCTATTTATATTTATATGCATATATTCCTACATGTATTTTTTTTACTGACAGTCAGGATTTGCTAAGCTAGAAGCAAAAACTTTGTCTCCAACAGGATTCACTGAAATAGGTTTAGAATGCTATGATACTCAAAAGACAGCAACTATTGCCTCTGTCATTTTTCTGTTTCCAGTACCATCACACACTCCAGTCTGTAACATTGTGGGTTTTATGCAAATCAAAGTTGACAGTTGCTGTGGGGAGAGGGGTCACTGATACCAAGAGTAGGAACTCACAGATGCTGTGTTAAAAATCAAACCTTACCCTATCTGTACTTGTTATTGACTTGTATCTTTAGTAGATAAAATGTCATTAAAAGGTCCTGTCCTTCTTTCTCATAAGGGTTGTGCAATCATACAACACAATGTAATGTTTCACTGGCAGGCCAGGACTTGACCTATTTCTATAATCACAATGCATGAACATGATCAAAACTATCTGTACAGCATGCAGCAGTGGATCCTTAGCATAAACTTTTAAAATGAGCTGCACTGTGAGCAAGAGTATTAGGAAAGGTGGGTCTCATAGTGGATTTGTCTTATGGTTGTGTTCTCTGGTATTTAGCAGTGAGCTCCAGGTGAAGCTTACTCCATGGTTGGGACTTTGACAGCTCTCTCCTACATATATTTTCTGATTTCTAATAAAATTGAAAATCATACGGCAGCACTTCCTCAGCTGAGAATACTTTCTGATCTATCAGGTTTCATAATACTTGCAATAATTTGAGACCTCTACCATTTGACCTTTTGTCTCATCTCATTGTAGATGATGAATTCATTAAAAGAAATTATTAGGGAGGATGGTCAAATAGATAGACAATTCATCCCCAAAGAGTGAATACGTAAACTCTGTTTCATTAGGCAACCAATATAAAAATCCATTTTGCTTCAGTGAAATAAAATTCATAGATTTTTTCTTTTTACTACAAGACCTCAAATCAAAACCATGCTGTTGTTATCTGTTGAGCACTGCAGCTAAGAGCAGTTTAACATAGGTAGGCATTGCATATAACTGATTTGGAAAAGCAAGCAGACATTTAGTCCAGCAGTGTGATGCATTGAAAGACTTTAAGTCAATATGTCATATGACATATTATATATGAGTATTTTCACAGTATGTGTATGAACAGAGAAAGTTATGTTGGTCCTTTATTTGCAACCTGAAAAGACAGAACAGTTAGTGTGAGTAGAGAAAGGGAAAATATTATAGCATAAATCACAGAATAATTCAGGTTGGAAGGGACCTCTGGAGGTCTGTAACCCAGATAGTTCCATGTTCAAAGCAGAGGTAACTACAAAGTTAGATGCAGATGCCCATGGCCTTATCCAGTCCAGTTTTGCAGCTGTCCAAAGACAGAGAATCCAGTGCCTCTGGGCAGTCTGATAAACTGGGCAAAACTGATGCTGTGTACCCATTTCCTGGTGAAGCCCAAGTCTGCTTACCTGGTATCCAGGATCTTTATGTTGTTATTTGCTTTCCTCGTTTCCATCAGGATCTGAAACTCCACTGTCATTGCACATAAGGCTTCCCTGGACATCACATCCCTGACCCATTCTGCCTTATTAACCAGTAAAGGAATAATATGTATAAAAATATTATGCATGGCTCCTTCCTTTTGAAAGCCCCTGTTTTGCAATCCATGGAGGACACCTACCTTCCTTCTGGCAGGCTATTCTGTCTCTTAAAAACATCTCTCATAGCCAAGTAGTCTTTTTAACTGACATGAGAACTATTGAGTTGTTGTACTCTAGTAATGGATGTAGAAAACATGGAAAAAGGAAAGGATGGTGCAAGTTTGCCTAAAACATTGGGGACAGAACAGTTCAAAATATAGCTCAAAGAAGGAACATCAGCAAATAATAGACCCGATTGTCCCTAACTGACCCACGTCCTCACCTTCAATTGGATAGTGGACTGGGTCAAACAGTTTAGGTGTATGGGGCAATTCACATCACTTAGAACTTTTTTTGAGTTTTGTACCATGCATCCTTAAGACTGTTCTTAGGTCTACATGAACCAGCAAGAAGTACTTTTTATGATATCAAGTAACTTAGCTGGGTACAAGAAGTTTAAATACAATTCCTGGCCCTTCTATTAGCTCCTGGCATGAAGCCAGCAAATCACTGCACCACTGTGTCTCAGGAAATAGGGATATGGGGACTTGCTGTCTCAAACTGGGACAAAAGATATATCTTATGCCTTAGTAAAATACCCAGTGGACTGGGAAATGCTCTTGCCTGTTTATACCTGGTAATGATTGCACATGATGTAATTAATGTTTTATGTTCTGCTATCCCTAGTAATGTCTGCAGCACCATATTGATTCTTTCTATTTCAAACAATAGAAATAGATAGCTGAGGCCAACACATATGAACTCAAAAGAAAACAACTGTTTAGCTCCACCGATCTGAACGCATAAAACTGACAGTCAATCTTATTCAGACTCTCTCAGCTAAGATCACCTTGCTGTGGTAGCTGCTGTACAACCTTTACTCAGCAATCATCTATTTTAAAAGTTTTTTACTCCCAAAGTTAACAGATATCTTTTAGATCATATGAACTTCAGCTCACAGGAGTGGTCTGGAAGACAGAAGAATAAGTATATTTATACATCAAAGCCAGAAGCTGAAGAAAGCAAACCAGTCTGCATAAAAGCATATTAATAGGCTAACACTGTGCATCTGGGTATTCTAGGGTGTGTATTTTTTCTTCAAGGAGGATCTTATGGGATTTGTTAAATCACTGATAACTATTTCATTGCATTTTCTGAAAAGGGAGGTGTCTGTGCCTCCATGGCAGAAGAAGATCTAAGTAGGAAATTGAGAAGCTGTGGAGGAGCTATAAAGAAACATTCAGTGGCTGAATGTACCTTTTTTGTACCTGTTTGTCATTCTGGCACTGTATTCCCAGCACAGCATCTTGGTTCAGCCATGTGGTGACACTGTGATGTTTGTCTCATGAGAATAATATACACAAAACAGATAAGTACTTTTGATATTACCTCCCTCCACATGATGTGAGGACACTGAGAAAGTAACAGAGGTAGGAAAGAAGCTACAAAACAATTCACTTTGTCTGCCTCATTTCTTGAAATCTCACAAGCCTACATGCAATCAAATATATAATCATGTATAACTTGCCAAATGTGAACCTAAAAAACTTGCAGTAATTTTACTTAAATAAATAAAATAAACCAGGGGCTGTAGAGTGGGGAGAGGGTAGGGTGGTGGGAAGTGATGAGGGCATGAAGTAAGAAAGGGAAATTACTTAGGGTCTCCTCAGGGCTACTTTATAGCAAATGAAAATTTGACCTTTGCTGGAAGATATAATAAAGGCTTAGGAAATCAGAGTGCCAAACCTAGCGCCTTTGAGCAAGAACCAGGGGATCCAGGGTCACTGTGCTAAACTTATACCAGTCTGCTTCCAGGGGAATTATAACTTCGCTTTTATCATGTTGGTCACATACTAAAACTGAAGACACTCCCCCTTTGTATGGGACAGCATAGAAGAATGATTATCTGCATGTTCTTGTGGAAAAATAAAGCCATTTGAATCGCAGGATATATCACCTTTCTTTGTGTTTCAAAAACCTTCCAAATTAAGATATTACTTAATAGATTGGGTGATGGGTACAGGGGTGGCAAAGCAGCTAGCAGTGTGGTAATCTGGCATATCACTTCTAACAAATTCAAGACAATATCTAGATGACATTTCTGTGTGATGGTTACATAAGGATTGGTTTCAATCCTGTACCTAGTAAAACCTTCCAAGTGTTCTAGCATCTCTGCTTTTTAAAAAAGTTAATGAAATTGGGAGACAGTGTAGGAAATAATTTCAGAGATGAATGAGAAATCTTGTGGACAGTCAATGGGAACAGTCTATTTAGTTTGTGAAATGCATGATGTACCTTGTTTACAATAAGTGAACAATTTTATAAGAAGAAAATACCAGATAATAAAAAGCTCTTTGTTCTGGGGGAGAACAACTAATAGCTGAAAACACATTCACACAGAATCAAGGTCTAAATGTCTTACACTGGTGCTGGTAAAATACTGGAATAACTATACAAGAACTGGGAAGTTTTCCATTTCTAGACGGCTTCAGTAGTGTCACTGCTGCTGCCAAAGACTGACTTTAACAGCCTGTTACAAGTTCTGGTAGCATGGGTGGAATGTGTTAAGACTGCCGTGGTCATACTAGATGAGCTAATGGTCCTTCCTGGCTTCAGAGTATATCAACCTATTAATTAGCAGCTAATTAGCAGCTGGTAGCAATAATAGGCTATTATCTTGTAGCAAATCAGCCAGTAAAAGAACAAGTAATATACACACATTGGCACATTATATGACTGAGTAATACTAATTTTTAATAGCCTTACTACTGTATTTAGAATTAAGTAATATAGGTCCTTTGAGATGTACAGATGGAAAAACAGATTTAGCCACATAGTAGAGTCAGCCTAACCTTAGGGGACCTCCCCCCATCCCTGTTTTGTCCTTAAGTTATAACATGGATATGAAGGAAAAAGAACATACGTAGTCTTTCCATTAGAAAGTTTTGGGGTTCTTTTTTGAAAGAAAAATGCAAAGTCCACTTCAATACTTCAGAAATTAATAACAATCATGAGACGATATGGAGCATGCAAAAATTTACATTTAAGCAAATATTTTAATGTTGCCTTGTTATTTTTTGTAACCTAAATAACTAGGTTAAAGTTTTGAATTCCCAAATTTTTCTTGGAAACATGAACAAAAACACTTGTTTCAGTTTTCTCAAAAGTCTTTGGGGGAGAACACCATATTGTTCACCCACATCTGATACCCTTTCTTTCTGTTTGCTTTCCTTAATTAAAATTATCTTCTGGATACACCTTGTCAATTGTCATCCTGGAAATCTATGAACAGAGCCAGGAAAAGAAATCTTATCCTAAGTTACTCCCCAAATCTACCTTCTACACTCTTTCCTTTGTCAAAAAGAAGATAGAAACACCCCAAAAGAGTCACCCTGAAAACCCATGCTAGCTTATGCTCTGAACAGTAAAACAGATTAATATTATCCTTGTGAGAGTAGCCTTTTTGAATGCCTACATTTACAGTTACTTTTCTGGTCTATAGAAAGCAACACTAATACTTTCCTCAGCGGCAGGAGTAACTCCTCACTCATTAATAGACTTTAAGGCAGATGTCCTCCAGAAGCATCAAACTAAATCCACAGTGCTAATGTACATTCATTAGCTTCCAGATTTTTTTTTCTGATTCTGCATTTATGGTCTAAGTATTGCTACCACAAAAGCTGGGATTTGTACACAAAATAGCTCTGAATTTTGTGTGTGGACCAAGCCAGACAGATTGATGTAGGTTTCTCATCTATTCTATACCTTAAACTTTTTCTGTATGAAAAGGGAAAGAAATGATGAAGAGATTAGAAACAGAAGTAATTTGTGTTGGGGCCTGGCCCTATTGCTTTCTTATAGATAGTACAGATAATATACCCTTGCAATCTTCCTGTTAGTATGGAAGAGAAGAATAAACAAACAAACAAAACAAAAAACACCAAACCCCTAAAAACCCAAACAAACAAACAAACAAATCCATTACAGAGGACATGGAGAGACTTATAAAGGGATTAAAACACAGTAGGAAAGGTCTTGAGCAAAAGGAGGGTTGTTTCAGGTCATACGTCTTTGACCTAGAGCAATAGTAAAGTAGTGGCAGCTAGTAAGAAAAACTCCTTGGTGGGAAGTGCTCCTGATCTCTAATATTAGTTACCTGGAAGATGTGGTAGAAGTCTATTTATTTTTGTCCCATGTAGTTTTAAATACTTCAGATAATACAAAAGAACCTGTAAAGAGTTATTCTTCATTGAGTGACTATTCTGCATCATTAATGTGCTTTTCCTCAGAATATTTTGTCTCTGCTCTGACTTTGAACTTGCAAGTTCAAAGAGGCTCCGTCATTGCTGTGGTTAGGTAAAACAGGTTTAGACATTCTGGTAATTACTTGGCTGTTTGCACAGTTTCCTCAACTCCTTCCAGATCTATTAGACAGCACAGAGTAAGTAGTTTCTTTAGTTGTGTGATCTGTCAGGATTTTTACTGGATTTGTCTGATAGACATATCCATAATGAAGACTTTGATTTCTTCTTTTTTGTCTGTAAAGAAAAAAAAAAATGCAATGCATAGTCTTTCATTAATCCACATACTGCTCAGATGTGGAAGTAAGATTTTAATTAAAGGCTCTGGGCAGTCCTATCTGTCTCCTATTAAGGCTGCTACCAAACCTGATGTTTTGCATTTTATTGTTAGAAATTAAAGGTGAGGTGTGGGAGGAAAAAAAGGGAGGGTAAAATGAGGTAGTTTATTTCTGTTAGGTAAGGACTGAATAGAGGAAAAAAGAATATTTAAAAAAAGAGATGGAAGAAATTAAGAGAGATGAAAAAGTAAACATGAAGTGACAGGGAAGAAGCAAAAGTATTATTATTGCATGTCCATTTTTAGTATGCGTAGCTACCATTACCTGTGTGATTTAAGGAAAATGAAAGCCAGATTTGTAACTTTGGCTAAGAAAGATTGTCTTGCACTACTTCTAATACCAATAGAATTCAGTTTCAATTGTGCTGAAAAAATGGTGTGAGGGGAATATAAAAAATTAAATTCTGAAAAAAAACAACACACATTACATCTTCACAAAATTAATTGCTGCACAGCATGAAAATATTAGGCTAGAATATCCAATAGACTGGAGAGATACCAAATTTGTGAACACAATTACTCCAGGGTGAAAATGTCAGAGCCTATTGTACTAAAATAAAAATTCCATTGGTTATGGCAAATAATCACCAGTTGAATCAGAAATATTCTATTATTCTACTGTACAAACATCACATTCTTTCCATCATTTGAATGTATAATCACTGCCCTTGTTTACGTAGCTTGCTTTGGACAGAATGTGATTTTATTTTTTTTTTGCCAAAGTCTAAAGCACTACAGGCTTATTAAATCCTAGCTATAAACTCTTTCTTGAGGAATAAAACCAAGCTGCTTTGAAAGGCTGAAATGGCAGTTGGCTCACCCGAAGTAGGGCATAAGGGAACATGAGCAGAATGTGGTATTGCACAGAGAGCAACACCTGCTTTCGCAGCTGAGCCAAGGTTGGATGGATGGGGGCTGAAGATCACACTGTAGTGAGGACTGGGAAGAACCAGGCAGACTCTCCTTCTTCCTCAGAAAATTTCAGGGTAGATTCAGTGGTGAGCTTTACCTGAGGAACAGCCTTGCTACCTGTTCATGAGTCACTATTTCCCTGAAAGTTTGAACAGCCATTTCTATCTGTGCAAGACTTCACTCATACTAGCATATGCATAATTTTGAGTATTTATTGTTACAGCAGTGCCTGGTGGCTGGATCTGAGGAGGCTGATATTTCAAACCAAGCAACATAAACTTATACAATGAGAGAGGAGGTCTCTGCTATTTCTGCCTCTTTCCCACTAACCAAGACAGCATTTGATTTGGGTGGCATGACAAGGAATAGGCCATTTTCTGGCTTTCAATCATATTATGAATTCATCTACTCTGAATCACTCCTCTTCTTGTAATGAAAAAGGTAGGAAAGGAAACAGAGAAGTGCAGTTCCCAAGGTCAAACAATAAAGCTGTGGCAGACTTTGGAATAGCAAGTAGCCTCCAGCCTGTTGGTCTGTGCTCGCAAAGCAAGACTGTGCAGGACATCTTTTCATTGTGAGCTTCCTAGACTATTTGCTTTACTACCCATGCAGTGTTGTATACCATAATGAAGAGACCTTCTGTGGTTACTGTCAATTTTGTTAAGCATCAACAGCTGTCTAAGCACACATGGATTACCATGATTGAATAATCCCTGTCAGGAATGTGGTGGATGCTGTCTTTGGCATTGAGCTACAAGCATGTTTTTTTTCCCCCCACTTTATCTTCTTTCTGTAGATTTTGCAATTAAAAAATTGAAATATAGAGCATGGAAAAAGAGATCATTTATCCAATTAGCTTACATTCTAAAGTCTCATCACTATGTATAACATAAATAGAAATTGTTAATATTATTTAAAGCTATGCACCTTTCACATGAACATTTACATTAAAATGAATCACATAGTGCTATGCGAAAGCTATGTAAAATATAGATCACCACAACAACAGGCTTTGGCAAAGCCATGCTTCCTTGTGGTTACTACTGGAGAGCAGGAGGCAAGACACCCCCATTCTCAGTCCTGGTCATTTATGATGAAATTCAACAAAAGCAAGTGCAAGGACTGCACCTGGGGAGGAAAAGTTCCAGGCACCAGTACAGGTTGGGGGCTGACCTACTGGAAAGTGGCTCCACTGAGAAGGACCTTGGAGTGCTGGTGGACAGCAAGCTGACCCTGAGCCAGCAATGTCCCCTTGTGGCCTTGAAGGCCAATGGTATCCTGGGCTGTAGTAAAAGGAGTGTGGCCAGCAGGTCGAGGGAGGTCATCCTGCCCCTCTACTCTGCCCTGGTGCGGCCGCATTTGGAGTGCTGTGTCCAGTTCTGGGCCCCCCAGTTCAAGAAGGACAGGGAGCTTCTCGAACAAGTCCAGCGGAGAGCCACCAAGATGATCAGGGGACTGGAGCATCTCCC
>VZTV01104049.1:8871-37220 GCA_013400875.1 Anhinga rufa | reverse complement strand
AAGTTGAACCCTGGTATGGAAGTTGCTGTTACCTAAAAATGTGTTCTCTAGCTTGTGTTTCAGTGAAAGTAAGGTTTGTTTAGCCAAATACGTGCCTTAGAAAATTGCATGTCTTGCATGCACAGTGTCGTTTTTCACTGGGTTTTCCACTAAACTCTTAAATCGGCCATTAAGGAAGACTGCTGTGCATGAGGGCAGGGAACTACAGTGAAATATGTTATGACAGTGTGGCATTTGTGCAGAATACATTCTCGCTAAGGTCAGGGATGCTAATACATCCCCTTCTATCACCGATGTTCTCCTAATACTGTCCTAAAGACAACTTTTTTGTGTGTGTGTGCCATGAAAGTAAATATTGCCTCCTACTGAGCTTTACTGCCAGTTTTGCAGTACTTCCATATTCCTGTGCGATCTCACATCGAATTGTGTTGACATGTTTGGGTCTGTGTGTAATAACGCTTGTGATAGAAACATCTCAAAATAGTTTACAAAAATGAGGAGATACAGGGACAGAGTTTTAAAGCTGAGGTATTTGGAGAAGCAATGGACTGCCTGCTCCTTCCTTTTTTACAATATATAAGGGTTAAAAAGTGCAGTATTAATTTTTACTTAAGAACTGCTCATCTTTGTTTCAGAAATTCTCGAAATAGCAGAGTAAAAACTTTTTTTTTTAAGAAAGAACCTTTAACTTACATTTCCTACCTTTTTCAGTTTTAAAATGAAAGACTTAGGGACATCAATCTTAAAGAACATTGGTGCATTCCTTGTATCCACATACTTAACTCCACCTCCTAAGAACAAGCACTCAGCAAGGGAAAAATGAACAAAAGCCTCAGGTTTCTACAGCCCTTTACAATCCATTGTGTGGGTTTTTTACAAGGTAAATCAGTTCTGTCTGGTTGCACCTTCCCTCCCTTTCTCAAATCGAAATTTAGGGATTGGGGTTTTTTAAGCTTCCTGCTTCTCTGCTTTGCTTGACTTTGTTATTGTTTGTTTGATTGATGTTAGGCTGAGGCATTCGATTGATGCGTTTGTAGTAAACTAATAGTATGAATTACTAGCAGGGAATACAGAAGTTTTTAATCATTTGGATATATTCCATGTCAATTTATGGTGTAAGATTTAACATCAGGTTGCTGATTGAGCATATAATTTGAGAGCGCCTCTCTACTAGCAAGCATACTAGCAATCTCTGTGTTATCTTGATCCTTAAGGAAGAGATTTCTTAACTTTTTCTACATGATCCTGGGATTATGAGAAATTATTTCATACCAGCCTTAAGCAAAATGGTAACTTTAAAAAGAAAACCCAACCAATGTGTGGTATTGAGAGAGGAATATTCAGGAGAAAAAATAACAAACTGCATTTCCTCATTATAGTTTTCCTGCTTCTGTGAGCCTTCACCTTTGTTGCTGTCTGTTTTAATAGAAAATTACATTTTATTATCAGCTTTACATTGACTTGCAATTTGTTTTCTGCATTTTAGGTGCTATATACCATAAATTCCATTCCACTTAAAAAAAGAAAAGACAGATGACTAGTAGCATATGCATTACTGTAAAACAATATGGTTTATCTACATGTTGCCATCATAAGGCATATTTTGCAGTAAAATTAATTCTCCACTCACCCTCATTGTTACATTTAAACATGTTGATCTTATTTCCTTCATGTCTGTGTTCTCTTCAGCTTTTCTGGAAGCAGAAGTAAGGGCTGGAGAAAAGAGAGACTGGGTGACAAAAAAAGGATATTTCAATTTTGGGAACTTTCAAGCACTTTAATTTTTTGAATGTTAGTCTGACTTCAGTCTAGCATACTAGACTTAGGACTTTCATAAACTAAAATAAATCAGTTGCACATTTTGTAGTGTATGTGCTTCATAGAGGTTAACAGTAAAGATGAAATAAGCTTTTTTTGGAAAAACCAGAAGTATGAAAAGCAGTGGTCACAGGTTCCAGGGAAGGAACTTAAAACTGAATATGGGAAAGGAAAATTCATCCTGTGGGTCGTCAAATGCTGGAGCAGGCTACCTAGAGAGGCTGTGGAGATGCTCAAAATGTGACTGAACAAGACTCTATTTTGAGGAGGGAGTTGGACCAGGTGACATCTAGAGGTCCCTTCCAGCCTAAATTATTCATAATCCTGTGTTGCTTGGTTGCTGGTCCATATTTGAGTCATAACTTGTCCTGTCTAATATTAGAATTCATAATAGTCAAGTGCAAAAGGAAAGCAGTGTTGTCAGATCATAAGTGGTTTTAAATCTTAAATTCATCCTCAGGTTATTTCAGTGACATATTTTTCAGATTCTCCTGAGATATTACACATCAAGAAACAGGGAAGTTAATTTCCTTACACAAAATAGTATCATGAAAGAATATCTTGTGATCTTATCAGCTTGTTATCACCATAACTGGTTGGTTTCTAATACACTGTATTTCTTACTACTACTACCACTACTTATATCTGCATCTGAAGACAAGTATTAGATTTGGAATTGCCATCTTTATAATACATTGAAATCTAGATACATGTCTTGGGATGTGACTTACTTGCTGATAAAAATTGATCTGGTCATGACTTTTTTTTTTTTTATATGTATAAATTTTTAAGTGTTTCAGTTCAGGACTGTAATGCTATGTCCTTTTCCATTCCCAAGGGATTAATGCAGGCATATATACCATTTTAACAAGGGGTTTATTCATGATCTTCTACATGTCGCTACTGATCTCTTGTCTCAAATTTCCAAAAGCATGAAACCTAAATTCTGGGAACTGATGCTTACTAGACATTTTATAAATGCGTACAAAAGCAGTATTATAAGACTTGTATTTTTTCTTTTCCTCTGCTTGTGCTGAAATTTAAATACTGGAAACTGAGGTATGTGTGCCTGACACAGTGTAGTGCCATGCATATATGCCCACTCTTGATGTGGGTTATGAGGCAACTTCAGTACTAGAACCAGTACAGCCACATTAAAGTAGCCCTTATCGGAGGCTAATTAGCCCTGCTGAGAAACAGGCTATATTGATTCACTTGTTACAAGAGTACTCAGCATTCACATAAAGACATGAGAAACAGAAGTTTTAAAAAATGCTGTTATTTCTGGCATAATGTTGTCCTGGATCTTCTGAAGAATTTTCTCTTTTGCTCTATACATTTGTATATTTTTGAACGTTATACCTGTTATGTGCAAACAAACTTAAAATTGTTTTTTAAACTGATGTTTGCACATGTGTAGACTTATTTCTAAAGAATGAGAATTTCTTAAACCTCTTGGTATGTAACTGAAATGCAGTTGGCATACCTGATTATTACATTTCAGTAAGTCTCATACTCTCCATACATTAAAATACACATTCCAAAATAAGCCAAATCTTTTTGGAGCAATTTTAATCTTATCTCTGAAGCGTATATATGTACTCCTTGTAGGCAGAAGTCAATTCATCCAGGAAGTCTGATGCTGGACCCTCAAACACGTCAGGTTTGAACCACTCTGCCGCTTCACTTGAGCCCCAGCAGGGTGGTGCAGCTAGAGCATTCCAGGACCCAACAAGTGCAACGGTATGGTCTATCTTTGAGCTTTATCAGTGCAAGTACAGGCATAGTCTGAACATTAAATTGGTACTATTAAGCTGATTGGAGGCTTCATTAAGTGTATGTAGTTCATACATTTCTTATAGAACTTCTGCATACTTATGTATAAAATCTATGTGTAAAAGTTAGCAAACGGTATGCTGAATCACTTTTAGAAATAGTGATCTCTTTGCTTTCACTTCCTTCTGTTAAAAACAATAAATAATGTTGTTTTAGCAATTTTTGATCCCATTAGTTCCTTTAGTGTATGGGTTAACAGTTCATTAAAATGCTATGGTGTCTGAAGTACTACAATTTACCATCTACATAATATATGACAGGTTTTTGCAATAGAATTCTTAGCCAGAGGCAAAAAATGTTTCAGTGATAATTTGTAGGTTTTAAATATTAATTAAGGATATGTTCCTGTTTTTTATAACCTCTTAAGTAAATCTGACTAAAATATTCTTACTATTTGAAGTATGACACGTTTTAATACTGTTAGGTGTAGGGCTTACATAATAGTTTCAGAAGTGCCCGAGGCCTGGTAGTGGGCCAAGGCAGCTGCTGTTATGACTGTGGCAAATGCAATCTAAATTCACTGATAAATTGCAGGCAAATCCCAGTTAAGCTGTCTTTTTTAGAGAGGATGGGGCTGCAGATAGTTTAGAAAAACTAAAACACGTCAAATAACGTCAGACCATCTGTTGCGTGTTTGCAACATATTTTCAAGCTATGTAGAAATTTAAACATGCTAATAGCATACTTTTTTCCCCACAATAAGGATTTTTCCAGATAGTTCAGGATTTAATAAACCATTTTATTTTATTATTCTTATTACAAATCCTGGCTTATATAGCAGAACTAGCCAAAATACCAAGGCTGCATTTTCTTGAGGAAGAGACTGATTTTTTTTTTATTAATCCAATTTCTAAGAAATTTCTTTCAATCAATTATGCTGATTTAATAAATAATGATTAGCTTAATTTTCAGCAGAACAGTCCCATATGAAATGAAACCTTTAAACATGTAAATGGTTGTAAAAATATTTATGTTTGATAAACTGTAAATGATGAAAAGTGGATTCATGTTTTAAGGGATCAGGTTGGGACAGTCATGATTGTTAGTTTGAGTTTGAAGCAATACCTGTGTTTCTGAGCTGCCACATTTTGAGTGTTAGGAATATTCTGGAGCCATTGGGGAGTGAAAACTTAGAGCCACACAGTGGAAGAAACAAATGTGTAATGGGAAAGACTATTTTAAAGAATTTGAGCTTGCTATTTTTTTGTTCTTACTCATGTGAAAGTTAATAGAAATATTCTCAAAGTAGGGGGCCAGAGGCCTTGATCTGCTAATAGGCATGAAAGAATATCCATGCGAACTTCAGACCCTTTCTACTCAGCTGGGCTTCTTGCATGTGTAAAATCAGTTTGCTGGGTTAGTTCTTGTCATGTAAAGACCTAATTTTACCTTACTAAGTTGTAAGTGTTAGATGTGGGTAACATCAAAACTATTTTTCTTCTCCTCTTGGATAAAATGTTTAATACTTACTCTACAAATGTGTGTTTGATTAAAAGCTATCGTAGAAAATTTGCTGTTGTGAATTTTAAATTTATGCCCTTTGAGAATAAAAAGGGTAGAGGTAGACCCAATGCTGGATCCTTGTATTAGGTTACATAATTCCTTCTGATATAGTAGATTCAATGTGTGTAACTCTGAAGTCATGGGACCTTACATCCTGCTATGCAATACAGAGGAAAAAATTAGCAGTAATCATGCAGGAAGAATGGAATATTACCTTTCTTCTGCTCTTGGAACATTTGTAACCAGTCTTCATTAAAAATATGATAGGTGCTAAGGAAAGGGCCCACCTGTAGATGAAGAGGAAGGAATCTATAGGCTATGTTGTACTATGGGAAAACTAATCTACAGGCCGTTTCATGGGTGAGTTTGTTCTTTCCAGCAACAATTGTCTATTCCATGATTTTTACCTTTCAACTGCTTGAAAGGACAGAGCTTTTTGCAATTAATTAATGACAGGGCAGTTGTGAGTACAGTGATGCCCTTTCTGGGATGGGTTTAACTGAATTCTTACAGGTCTATGGCATGGCATCACTTTGAGTCCATTCGCCCTGTTCCACACAAGACCTTATTCCTGAAGTGAGAACTTCTCATTCCATCAGAAGAAAAGATATTTTGAATTAACTTTCCCTTCTGTCAGCTTTCACTGAGAAGAAGGAGCATAGCCTCACTGGCTAAAGAAGCACCAAGACTTTACAGTATTTCAGTAAAGCATATTTTTTAAGTTTCAAAACTCAATTTGAAATAGTAGTTTGTGTTTTAGTAATGGCAATTGTTATATTAACAGCAATGCTACCATAGTGTGAACTGTTGTGTTATTCAGTACTTTAGTCTTACAGGTTTTTGCCTGTGAAGAGACTTATTGTGTGATCTAATTGTGGCACGGGTGTGTTTGTCTATATTGTGTGGGAGAGGTGCACTCTGTTCTTGACTTTTGGGCTTCCCCTGCCTGACCTCATCTTCTAGGTCACTTCCCTCCCTCTCTGCCTTCTCGTGTCATTTTGCCAGACCAACAGCCAGTATCTTGATGCCACACTTAAAATTACTACAGTGTCCACTCTGGTCTGCTCTCTAGCTGAGGGCTAAATACCTTCCCAGTGCATTGTTGAATATGTATTTCCTGAGTTCCTGCTGTTGAAAAAGCAGACAGGGATAGAGGTTGTCTCTCAAGCACAGCACGTGGCGATGATTCTATGACTTTTCGCCATGCTTTTCACCTAGTATTATGTACTTTTCATCAAGACGTGCTCATTGGTTGTTCCCATTCACAGCCCTTTAGCAATGAATGAAATATGCAACACTAGTGCAAATGTTGCATATTGGCTGTTGAAGTTTTGTGTGCCTATATTATTAGAGAATATTTGTCAAATATTGAAATGGAAAGCGGCTCTGCTGAGAAGGCCCTGGGAGTGCTGGTGGACAGCAAGTGACCCTGAGCCAGCACTGTGCCCTTGTGGCCAAGAAGGCCAATGGTATCCTGGGGTGCATTAAAAGGAGTGTGGCCAGCAGGTCGAGGGAGGTCATCCTGCCCCTCTGCTCTGCCCTGGTGAGGCCGCATTTGGAGTACTGTGTCCAGTTCTGGGCCCCCCAGTTCAGGGGGCAGGGACAGGGAGCTGCTGGAGCAAGTCCAGTGGAGAGCCACAAGGATGATCAAGGGGCTGGAGCATCTCCCTTATGAGGAAAGGCTGAGAGACCTGGGTTTGTTCAGCCTGGAGAAGAAAAGACTGAGGGGGGATCTTATCAATGTTTATAAGTATCTGAAGGGGGTATGTCAGGACGATGGGACTGAGTTCTTCTCAGTGGTGCCCAACGACAGGACAAGGGGCAACGGGAGCAAGTTGGAACACGGGAAGTTCCACTTAAATATGAGGAAAAACTTCTTTCCTGTGAGAGTGCCAGAGCAGTGGCACAGGCTGCCCAGAGAGGTTGTGGAGTCTCCTTCCCTGGAGACATTCAAACCCCGCCTGGACGCGGTCCTGTGCCCCCTGCTCTAGGTGTGCCTGCTCACGCAGGGGGGTTGGACAAGATGATCTCTCGAGGTCCCTTCCAACCCCTGCCGTTCTGTAATTCTGTGACATATCTTTGAATGAAGAAAAGGAGGTGAGCGGGATGATTCTTACGCCAGCGATAGATGCTTCCTAGGAGAACTTGGCAAATATTATCAAGGTTTGCAGATGCAAGGCAATGAGTACAACAGCATGAGAACAATAAAAGGAACAATGTTGCCATGGTGGCTCTGGAAAACCCTGCCACAGAAGCTTGGGTAAAAGGATACACAGCTGCAAAGGAACAGGCTTTAAGCATTATTAAGGCTAAAACAATAGGCTACCTAAAGCATTATGTAGCATAGTATTTGAGGACTCTGAAGCAAGTGCAGAAAACACCTCTGACCAGACTACTTGTGACAGTATATATATACATCTTTTTTTTTTAATTTGTAGTAGCTGTTGATGCCTACTCAGGGCAAAGGAATGGTACATTACTCCTGTTTGAGTGTTCAAATTGCAAGCAAAGTACTGCTGGAAGTTGGTTTGATAAAAGTAGTTGCCCTTAGCAATAAGAAAATGAGATTCTACCACATCTGAGCAAAAGAATGTTTTTGAATTAATATATTGTAGATACTCGGGTTGGACTCGGGTCTACGTTAAGTCACCTACTATGCTGCTGGTCACCTAAATGTTAGTACCAAAACCCTCATCACAGTCCGTGGGACTAGTTAGTGGAGGCTAGAGAGCACTGCAGCTTACTGAGAAGCAGAGCCCGTAGGCTGTATTGCTCTCTCTGTCCCCCTGATTGCACAGACTAAATCCACTGGACTATTACGGGAGTCTGAACTCCTACCATGCCCATAGCAAACTACATTTAGTGTATTGGTGTAGAATGATGTCCTACCTTGGTGCTTATAGTTAAAGAATAAAATTGATACTTGGTAAAAATTATAAAGTGACAAGCTAAAAACTGTGGTTAGAATTTTTTTCTGACAACCTGGGAATATATTAAAGCTCAGTACACCTGTTAGTAAAATTATTATACTGTAGTAGTGTACTGTACTAATACACTGGCCAGATGATGTGCATTGAGGAGTGATGAAATAAATAGTGTAACTGAAGTCAACTAATCTTGAACTGAAGAGGGAGGTTTCTGTGAGAAAATGAGGCTATGTTCTGATACATGAGATTTATAAAAGCCCTTATTTTTAATCATATGTTCTGAATGAGATACTGTTAAAAAGTGTTTCCTTTTTACTATTAAGTGGTGTCCTAAATTTTGTAATAATACAGCAACAATTTTAAATGTCTTGGCAATCAGGAGTACTTGGCCCGACTTTGATTCTTTAACAGACAGCCATGTTTCTTGTTAGTCTTTAAGCCGTGCTGTGTAAAACTTCAGCTGTTCTTCAGCTGAAAGTTATATGGACAAACAAGTATTTCACCTATCCTTATATCTTCTTATTTCTGTACCTCTCCAAGATCATAACTGAAAGAGGCTTCAGTAACCCAGAAGACTTATATGGTTCTGAGTTCCTAGAGTTTGGTATATTTTTTAAAACACCCTGTCCAAGATTATTATTTAATACTTCCAGCATTCTGATAAAAATTTTTAAAATAATGGCCTGGAGACATAAGTGATGCAGTGAATGCCACCACTCTTCAGTAGGCTGAACATACTGTAGATTTCTTTATTTGCATTTTGTTATAAGATAGAACTCCTTGTTAATTCTAATATAGGTACATTTTACTAAACTAGCCTTATTTATCAAACTCAGATGTCCTTGGAGCAAAGTTTCTCCAGTCCTAACAGTTTAAGAAGCTTCATAAATAATATGACAAGTAAAGTGCATATTCATTGACTCTAAAGATCAGATGCTAAAGGTGGCTACAGTGTAGCTCTTACTAAATATTTTTATTTTTAGTCTATTAAGCCCTCACTCCCATTTCCAGTATGGTTTGGCAGAAAATGTCTTAAAATTGGTTGGAAATTGTGTCATGTGAGGTGTTGCGTTAGTCTAAAAATCTTGACATTTTTGCTTAAGGAGAGTTTAAAAATTTGCCGTAAGTGAAGACAAGAAGATTGTGATTTATTTTTTTTTTTAATTTATAATACAGCCCATCTGTCTTTTTTTGGATTCTTAATAATTAAGTCTTCCAACAAAAAAATCTTTATCTAGATGTGTATATTATTTAAGATACACTAGTACCTGGTCCCAAATTTGTATCAGGTAATGATCACTCCTTTCTTGTCTAAGTTGCTTCTGCATGTCTGCTAATACTTGGCCATTGATTTTGTTGGGAATCCCAAGGCAGTGGATTACCTCAGCTTTGGGTGAAGCACTTGGTCTTCTGCTGCCCTGATGCATCTATATAATTTCCTCAAAAAATGAAAGTAAAGCTTTGCAATTGTCAGTGAGGCTTCTCTTGAATTACAGCTCTGTTCATGTCAGTATATGAGACCTTGTCTCATTCAGAACAGGGTTTTTCAGTTTTATTTTTAAATTAAAAATTTGCAGTGTTGGGAAGAAACCCAGGTGTGTGACAGCTAATGCTAGTTACTTTAGTAAGTGTGAAGGATCAAGAATATTTCTAGACTTTTTTTCTTCCCTTTTTTTAGAAGCTACTTTAAGAATAACACTTTGCCTGCTGAATTTGCAGTTCTTCCTTCCTGAATTCACCTCTCTCCCTCTCCCTTTCTGAAAAATGGGAGTGTAAATGAATCTAGGAACTTCCTTTTCAAAGGCTCAGCTTCCCTAAGTCTTTGTTTTCCTTGGCATGAGGAACCCACTTTCAAGTGGGTTCAGTATGAAGCAGAATGACTTTCTTCTGCAGTCTAGTGGAAATCACAGCAAGCTGCTTGTGGTGTCCTTGGCTGTCTCTGCTGATAAAATACATCTTTTAAAAACATTTTTCTTTGAAGCTACACAAGCTGCTTGCTTGCTTAGGCAAGAAACCTATGTAAACAGGCAAGTTGTCAAGTGGCAAGTAATTACATCAGTACTTCCTTGGTGATAATCATCAGTGGGAAATACTAATGACAAGGAGGTAGGAAAGGAAGGTCTCTTCTCTGGGCTAGTTAAATCACTGACCAAGTGAAAGTTAGGAGATTCTTCTCCCACATGCAGAATATGTGGTCAAAGAGTCACGGGACCAAGTACTACTTACTGTCTTGTGGATCATCAAACCTGGAACACAAAGGAGGACATTCCCTCTCTGGCTGTGTGGAAAGGATATCTTTCATAGATGCAGTATCTGGCCAAAACAGTGCTTAGGGTTATGGATATCCTGTCCATTAAAAGGCTTTTGCTTGGAAGCAAATATAAAATGTCCAGAGCTCTAGTTTTACCTGCTGTAATGATAATCAATCTTTTAGAAGGTATGGGGGAGGGAAAGCTAACTCTGGAATATAGCTGCAGGTTGCTTTAAGAGGGAATACCTGCAAACTGTTCTGAGAAGTGAAAAGGAGACTTAACACACACACACACACACACACACACACACACCCACACCCTTTTTGTCAGAACGACTTTCTTTAAACACTTCAAAATTGAACCTCGTCAAAATTTTTATTTCCAACAACTGTGCTGTGTCACTATTTTTAATATTAAAATGTTGGAAGTTTGAGCCTTTTAGTATTGCACGCACGATTAGGCTGGTGGAATATCAGAACCGATAGTTTCAGTCTTACAAACTGACTAATGATTTTTCTTTAGATCAATGCTCTCCTGAGCTGAACATCAGTTGTCAGTGTTGTTTTGGGGTTTTTTTACCACATATAATGGTAGACTGACATTTGACCAGTAGAGGGCAATAGGTATGAGCATGCATAGGTACAATGCTCAATCATTTGTGCTGGAATCACCTGGGTGTTTTGTGTTCAGGGTTTTTGTTTTGTTTTGGTTTTTTTTCCAGTGTTGTTGGTGGTGACTTTTGGACACCGTTGTCCACAGGAAGCGGTGTAGCATTGCTTGATTAGAGCTCTCTGGACTTCTCTCCTTCCTTTCTTGCCCTCCCCAATTTGTTTCCCGTTCAGTATAGGTGACATTACAAATCCTGAGAGACTTAACTGTCTGGAGGATTATTGAAGATTTCTTGAACTGCAAAGAGTTAAGCAAATCCTAGACAAATATATTTGGAGTATCTTGATTTGGAATGAATCTAGAATTGAAATATTGTTTGCAGATTTTCTTCAGACTTTTCTTGTCCTTAGAACTGCTAATTTGCAGCTTGAAATAGACTTCTCACGATAGTGTATGGACAAAAATGATGTATATAACCATCTCATAACTACTAGTAGTATGTATTATCAGGCTTCCAAGTATTAATAACTATCTGAAGAGTACAATTTAGTCCTAATGATTTTATTCCTTGTTAATCTTATGCACTGTCTTGCCTCATAACTCTCCATGTTTCCTTTTTAGTCTGAAACTCAGGATAGCAGTGCGGCAGCCAGTCAAGAGCATACTCCCCCTACGTCCACTAACACGTCTATGAGTCCACGGCAGCGCCGTGCTCAGCAGCAGAGTCAGAGACGGGCTCCATCTTCAACTGACTTTAATCGGGTACAGCAACCAAGAGTCAACATGAACCAGACTGGATCAACTGTTCTGATTGTCCTTCTGACTTTTGCGCTGGCAGCTCTTATATTTCGTAGAATATGTTTGGCTAACGAGTATATATTTGAGTTGTAAGGCTGTTTCTGTTGTAACAGCAGTGGCTTGAATGCTTCATTGAACATTCTGTATTGGGTATGACATGAGAACTGTTTACAAAGGTTACTTTTGTATTTACGTTAAGTCCTTATGAATGTTAATGTACCTACAGATGCATTACTTGTAAGAAAAGTTGGACATTGAACTACAACAAGTGTTAACTGAGGACCCACTAGATACTTGGAGAAACAGTGCAGTGGACTAGTAACATTAAGGCACGTGGGAGGGGAGTCAATTTGAGTAATTTATCAACTAGACAAAGACAATTTTTAAAAAGTGTTTAATTCACATTTTTATGGAACAAATGCAATTAATCACCCTAAGTTAGTATAAGATTTGACATTGGAGAAGGAATTTTAAAATGAAACACGACTGTGTGTTTGTGTCCAGTGAACTCTTAATTTAGAGAGGATACAGTTTTGTAACCACTTTTATTTACCGTGACACATTTCTGAAGGGGGAACACATACGAATTGGTTGTGATGCTGCTTTGTGTGTGTGTGAAGGGGGGAAAGGAGTAGGGGAGGAAAGAAGGGGCCAGAAAACTCCTTGCATTATTTTGATTTTTATTTTTTGAAAGAAAGATTGGATAATCTTTTGCAAGATCTGAATTTCCTCTTCCAGTACTCTCAATTGTATATCTTGTTTTTTTAAATTTGAAATTATATAAAATGTCTATTCTTGCAATAGTTATAAATATGTAATATAATTATTTACCCAGAGCTATTGTCTTTTAAGTATACCAGAAATATACATAATGTCTTAAAGTGAATGTTTCATATGTGGTTTTATTTACTGAAGAAAATTTAAACCATATTGTACTTAAACTCTCATATATACAAACATGCTTAAAAGAAATATTTATTAAAACCTTGGTAGTAATAAAGAGTTTCAAGCCAATCTTCGGTTAAGTTTCAAAGTTATCACGTGGCTTTTTGTTTGGGTTTTTTTGTTTTGGTTTCATTTGTTTGGGTTTTTTTTCCCCAGTGTTTTTTAAAACCTAAAATCAAAATTGGACCCAGAGGCTTTCTGCATTATTGGTTTATTTAAAAAATAAACAATTGGTTAATGAACGCTGTGAAATCACATTTACAAGCAATAGACCTACAACTGTTAGGGTTTTGAGAGGTTTTGTCTGTGAATGTTTAAGTATTGCAGTGAAGTAGAAGAAAGCAATCGGTGGGATAATTTTCCTCATGTGTTATTGTTCAGATCTAAATGTATTCTAACATTTATTTCAAAGGCAATGAAATCTAGCTAATTCATTTTGTTGCTGTCAAACATAATAGCACTGACTTAAATGTGATTCTCATCCTGTTTCTCAGCAAGTATTCATCAAGCTAATACAGCTGTCCTAAATTTTGTTAAATATACTATGTATTAGTGTTTTGAAATATTAAAGTAGCTATAACAACTTCTAAAATAAGAAAAGCCTGTTGTGTGTCTAACGGGGATGTGGAAATGAAAAATACCAAAATCTGAGTTCTTTTTTAGCACTTTTTTGTGGATTGTTGATGATCTTGTTTGCGGGCACAATGGGACAGAGATCAAAAAATAGTTTTCTTAAGAAATTCAGACAAATGTAGTTTGTTCAGCCAGTTCAGCAGTTACTTACATATTCTGCTGCAGAACAATTTGATGTCAGTTTATTAATTGATTTTTTTAACCTAATTTATATATTTTTTCATTAGAAATAAAAAAAAAAAAGAAAGCACAAACCCCCAGAAACGCTCTCCAGATCCTGTGTTTCCTAGTTGGTGTGTTGCTTGAATACCTGTTCTATTCAAGTATTGTAAACGTGGGCTCACAGAAGAGAGTTCTGGAAGAGGGTCTGACCCAGAAGAGAGTTTTGCTGGGTTTCAGCCCGCTTGCTCCTCTGGAAGCTTTGCTCTGAATGTGCTTTTCTTTTCCTAAAGGCTCACTGCTGTGCCAAGCAAACTTTTGCTCTCGTACCTGTACCACACACTGGTTATCAGTAAAGCAGCGAAGACCACAAAGAGGCCGTCCATGTTGCCTTTTGAATGGGCTTTGAGGAAAATAAGCTTTGAATGGTTTCTGAAAACAGCCTCGTCCTTGTGATTAAAGAAATAGCTGCTCTTTAATTTTTCATTTTTATTTCAAACATTTTTAATAAAAGTTAAAATGCCTGATTGTGCAAATACCTATTTGAAAAAACAAATGTTAATGGTGATTTATGTAACGAGTCTATAGCATGTATAGATACTTTGGGGGTTACTGTGTTTTAATTTTCCTTTAAAAGTTAACAGTAAATAAAATCATTTTCAGAGGAAATAGCTCATCTTTTATCTTCAACAGCATAAAGAGCCAGACTAAATTGGAAAATAAAATCTCAACTGCTGTAAAACCATCAAAATATGCACATTTTACAACGATACGCATGTCTGAAACGTGGCACAGGCGGTTTTCAGTTGAAAAAGATGCCCTGCGAAGGAACAGAAAATCTGGAAAGCCTAATGAAAAGGGACAGCCCAGTTTTACGCAGTCTGGCAGAAGGATAGCACTGTCCTGAGATTAGGGGATTGAGCAAAAAGCCAGCATGCATAATTGTGGGGTTTTATATAATGGCTTTAGTAAATATCCTTTAGGACCCAGTGGAAATGTTTGGTGAGGCAAACTTCATGAGTAATGGCCAATCATTAAACGGTGGTGAGGGAAAAGCTTTGAGTGAGCAGCCCCTGAAAGCCTGTCGGAAACATCACGTCGGGAGAGCAGCGTTTCTGCCACCGTCTGCCGACCAACGCGCGACACCGGAATTAGAGTTGATTCAATGTTTAAACCCGGGGGGACTTGTGCTACAGGAGGTTACGGGAGCGCAGAGTGCCCAGCTCGTGTTTCCAGCAAGATGCCTTATTATGCAAAACTCCTTTTATTAATCTTTTGCTTAGTTCTTCTTGTGGAAAGCAGAAAGCACAGGAGGAGGAGGTGGACAAGCCAGCTGGAGGTGCAGAGGGTGAGGTAAGGCTTTTTAAAACACCCAAGTCTCTCTTCTTGTAGTCTTACAAATACATTACTACATAGACATAAAAATCTGCACCATCAGCGTCTATGTTGTGTGTGCAAACAGCTTTATAGAAAATGTGTTTTGAGTAGTGTCTGAGACTATACTCAGTTCTAACTGTAAATGGACACGTTTAATGACAATTAATGAGAGAGGTTTTGTATATCAGTTGACCGGTTCAGCTTGGTAAAAATATTCTTAGCCCTGTATGTGAATTACAGAGAGAATTCAGAGAAGCTGCAATTAATAGAGATGTTCAAATCTGCATGTTGTTCCAGCACTGTTTCAAGAGCAGGCTATTTACCCTGCTTGCAGGAATGCCTGTGCTACTTACATTCACATGAAATTGCATGTTATTTTCTAACAATTTACAGTGGGGGTGTTGGTTAGCATATGTGGTATTAACTAATAACATATAAATCCCTAGAAGTTACCTGGGGATTGTGAATTTAAAACTATTTTGGGAAAATACCTGGAAACTCAACGGAGATATGTATTTTAAAGCCAAGCAAAGGCACAAGAAAGAGTTAAAGGTCTTAGAAAAGTTTGTTAGCTTTACTGTTGCTGAGATCTGACCGAAGGTTTACATTAGAAAAGATAATCTTCCAAACCTGTCAGACAGTCCAAAGTATGTTGTCCTTTTTTGTAGTTATGTCACCCAGTGGTAATTATGTCTTACAAGATTGTTCATTGTTCAAAGGGCTCAAAAATAACACTGGGCTAATCCATCTTATTAAATGGCTTCACTATGGCTGTAAACTTTCATCTTTTCATTCATTTTGTTGGGGTTTTTGGTTTAACAGTCAACGCTTTTATTTTATAGGGAGTGTTGTTACTTGAATGGTTTACAAAGAAACGTCGTGATACAACTGAAAGCAAAGACACCTACCATGCTCTCAGGTTTATACTGCTTAGTGAAAAATACAGTAGCATATGCTTTTAGCGACATAAATGTTACCAAGGTGAAACAGCTAGGGCCTGAGCCTGAAATCCTAAAGCCAACTAAAGTTTTGACACTGATTTCCACAGAATCTCCATTATTCATTTAACTCTGAAACTTTTTCCAAGTCTGTGTTCTGGGAAATACGGGGGATTCAGCAGTAGTGTTTTCTTGCAAACCATTCACGTGTGGTAGAGATCATCTACTTTGAAGTAACAAAATAGTATAAATCTTTCATTTAAACGTGACTTTATCCAAAAGTGGTGCCATTCTCTGGGTTAATAAGTTGCTTGAATATTTTGTGATTTATTTAAACACTGCAAAAATAATTTACGATTTTTACAGTGCCGTTGTTTTTGTGACGTTGTGATAGAGTGGAAATCAAAGCACTACTAAAATTATTTATACAGATGAATTTACTGTAAAGAATGACTGATACTATTTGGTTTCCTGTGAAATAATGATTTAATGAACAGTTTTCCAGCCAGGTAGACCCTGAGGAGCTATGTGTCCTTTACATATATATATTTTTTTTTTTTTTTACATTTTCTAATCATACAATGTACTTATTTGAAAGTATATAAAAGTAAGTATTAAGGGCTATTAAACACGAATGACATTTTAAATACAAAGAATCGTGCAATATTGCAGAAAAAAAGTGTACAGAGCAATGACAGTGATATCTTAAATTTCCAGTTACGTAGAAAAAATACAGTTGTCTCTAAACCAGCAATGATTAGTGGACTCTTCTAGGAAAAGGAAATTAAGACCAGTTCCTATGCTGGTTTTCTAATCATGTTAGAGAAATGAAAACAGTGTTCTTTTTAATAACTGCATCATGTTTTCTGCGTAGTACTTCTCTTGCTGACCTACCATAAGAAATACCAATGGCCTCTGCGCTGGACAGACAGACACAGTCTGCCTCCAAGTCTGCTTATTCCTCTCTCCTAACAGTTGTGCAAAGCCTCATCCTTCAACCAGCAGAAACGCTGCACTTTTGAAATAGAAGTGGCTTTGAGCTTCTGTTAGCTAAAGAATTCCTGCCAAGGTTTTTGGAAGTAGTCAGTGATTTGGAGTATCTCATTAGAGATGTCATTTTCAGGACACGCTGCATGCCAGCCTTGGGCTGGGACCCACAAGCAGAAGTAGACCGTCAGGGCATGGCAGCACGAAACTCAGCACATAGGCTTTTTCCAAACTGCGGTCCACTGGGGCAAGTAGTCTGCTGATCCCTGCTGAAACAGCTGCTGCTGGCAGGCGTGCTCCCTCCGTTGCCTTGCAGGGCTGCATTTTTATCCCCAACTTTTGACCAAGTGCAGCAGACAAGTCTTCTGGCCTGTGATACCTGCTAGTCCTTACTGATCCCCTCTGCTCTCTGGTGATTGCTCAGAAAATGCAATATTTGCAAGTGGCTTAATGGTTAAAGTCACAGAATGGTATGTTGATAACCATTTTTTTACAGGTGTGTTTCTTGCTGGGGGCTCAAGTCCAGGGCATTGCACGGCCTCTAGTTGTGCAAGGTTTGATGTCTCCTGAGGTTTTTTTCCCCAACACCGCAGCATCACAGCAGGACCAAATAGCAATGTGAAACAAAAGCAGGGAGAGACATGCACACACACAAACGGCAACAGCAGATCTGAGAAGCAAACCTCATGCCTTGCCTTGGCTGGGTGCTCCAGCTGTGGTTCGCGTTTGCAGTTATGACTTCTCCGCTGTTGCTAATGTGCCCCCTCTGACTGTGCGGCAGCTGGGTAGCTGTCCGTGTAGGCTGAGAGATGTTTAGAGCCTCAGCACTGCTTCCTCACCAGCCTGTGTACATTCAGCCCTGTCTCTTTAACAGTCGTGCCTCCTGCCTCTTCAGCAGAACAGTGCCTTCTGGCTCCCTTGGCTAGACCCGTAATCCCCCATATCTCCATCATTTGGCTCTTTGCAGTGTTCACTGCCCAAACAGCCTATTTACACTGGAAAGCCGAGCTTTACCACAGTGCTGTACCTCTGCAGTTAAACATGCTGGTTTACTTTTACTTCTGCTGACACGGGCGCCAATTGCACTGATTCCACGGTGAGGAGGGCCTGCAGTTGTTGTTTGCTTTCACAAGCCAAAGATGACATCTTAAGTGGCAGGGGGTGTGGGGACAGCCGGGCAGGTTGGATAGCTCTGCCCTGAAAGAGTGAAAAGGTTGAGCTTTTTAGCCTTGCAAGGGAGTGTCTCTGCATAAAACATCCTTGTGAATTTTACTCTCTGCTTATGTTACTCTTGTTGGCTTTGGGTTGGATGGATGTAGGAAGAGGCAAGGAGTGCGGGGTTTGGGATACGCTGGGTAAAAAAAGGCTCCATTTATTGCTGTGAAGAACAAATATATTCTGCATTCATCTTTAATAAGCTAAAAATATGAACAACCATAGAACAGGGTTTTTTTTTTCTTTCTGGTTAAAAACCATACTTTATAAATCCAAGCAAAAATGCAGGTCCTAAGCAATAGATGATAAAGTGTGCTGGGGATGTGACCATGAAATATTCCTAATGTGTCTGAACACAGTGATTGTGCACAACTTTTGAGTTTGTGTCCATCACTTTCCAGAATCTGATTTAGTTATTTGTAGAAATCTGGCAAGGAAAGTAATTTTCCTTTCCTTCCTGTTCCAGACGTAAAACCACAGATGAGGCAGTGTGGGGCATGTTACATCCAGAAGTAGGGCAACAGAGTCTCTCTGCCCTACGGCTCTGGGACTGCTGTGGCCACCCATGTAAGCCAGGATAGACCTGTCTTGTTGTGAAGCTACCAGGGCCTCTTGGGCAGCCAGGACTCGTCAAGCCCTTGAAATGGTGGCCCTGACAAGCAATGGAATGAGACCTCCCCAAAATCGAGGACCTTGAGGTTCCCAGCTTGTCAGAAAGTTTTTGACCATATCTGATCCCATGCAATCCATGTACATTAATAGTAAAGATGCACATCTATGTGGGATACACTCACAGCATAATGGAGATAATAAATTCGTAATGCTCATCTAGGAGCAAGTTAATTGTTGTGGCAGTCATAAGCTGTTATTGTACCTTCTCTTTTTCATTTATCCTCTAGAGGATCTTTGCAACAGTCATATGCTCTGTTAGTTAGAAAAACAGGTTTTGTACCTTTCTTGGTGCTAGGTTTGCACAGTGTGCATCTCCAGCTTGGTGTGGCTGCTACACAAAGTAAATGACACCTTCAACTAATGTTGAATTGAAATTGGGTGTTCTTCCCAGAGAATATACTGAAGTGCAGTAAGATTTTCACTGCAACTGTAGAAATACTTTTCTGAATCCCAGTAGGAAATAGGATAATAGGAACCACTGTCCCATGACCATGAGATACCATCTCGTGACCAAAGTCAACGCTGAATTCTCCAGAGGGAGGTGCGGAACCTCCCAGACCCTGGCTGCCAGCAGCTGCGCTGTGCTTGAGACGGAGATCCCATTGCCTTTCAGGCTCAGCCCTTAGCCATTGCCTTATGCCCCACAGCATGAGGAATATTTCCAGTTTTGTAAGTTCTTTATCTTGTGCTCGAAAGGTCTGAATATCTGCATAGAAACCCACTGCTTTTTTGAGTCTTGCTGAGCTCTTATCTGTGATTTCTCATGCTGTCAAAATTTAAGTTTCTTTGATATATTTGGCAATATAAAAAGGATCTATTTTATGCAATTGAAAGCAATTCTGAATAACAGCGACTGGAAAGGAAAATACAAAAAAAAAATTAGCGCATAATGGAGAAGCCTTTACAGAAGCTCAATGAGATGTCTGTCCCCTTTTCTCCTCTGTAAGCAGGAGCAAGTCCTCACAAAAGACAGTTTCATCAAACTCATCCTGCTTGAGCGAAATGTAAACAGGAATAAAACTATATATGAAAAACATGGCAAAAAGAGAAAGGGAGATGGGAGGCTTTAAATGAATAGTGGTGAGTTGCAGAGAGCGCATAAAGCTGAAAGAAACCCTGACAGATCTATAATCAGAAGTGCTAAAGACCATAAGTACATCAGGGAGGATTTATGAGATACCAGCAATCAGATTGTCAGTAAAGGCGCCGGATGGGCAGGAATGTTCAGTGCATCCTTCTGCTCTGCAAAGGCACTGGCAGCTGTATTCACCTTTGCTGCTGATAATGAGATAATTCCTATGCCAAACAGTGGTGGGGGTGGCATGAGATACCTGCCGGAGAGGATCAGAGGATACCAGTGCAGCTGATGTCATGCACTGTTATCAAGAATGTTTTTTTTCCAAACAAACTTGGTCTTGCTTTTATATTAAATTGACAAAAATAGGTATTATACAAATCAAAGGCTGTGTAGACTGCCTGTGATTAAAAATAGCTCTATACAAAATCTTTATAAATGGATTAAATTGATTAAAAATCAGAGTTCTGTCTGTAAATTCTTAATCGTTTGTCATGTACCTGAAAGATTGGGCATGAACTGATGATTAAATGCTGGCTGTTAAATGCAACCCTTGGCTCAGGAAGTTCCTGAAAAACCTATTTTCTTCCTAAGGCAGCATCGGTGTTCCCAGCCAGCACTCTGAAGCCTCTGCAGCCACACAAACTCTCCTGTGTGCTGTTTGATGATTTTTAAATTAATTGATCAGAGCTTGGCATTTCAGTGAGGCTGTGCCATCAATTTACAAGATGACATTGTAATACCGTCAAGGTTTTCCATACTATTTCCTCATACAGCATGCAATTCAAAGTTTTATTGGATTTTTAACTTGACTTTTCTCCCCCCTCCATTCTTTGGGGGAGATTTGATTAAACATTGACAGGTACTTGGGCCTTTCCCTGATGATTAAGTCAAGCAGACACAGTAAGATCATTCTTCTCTACTGCCAGCTTTTCAGGAGCAGAAGCAATACTGCAGACTGCAAAGTGGGGCACTTTGTCAGCAGCTGAAACCTTTGCAAAGAAACACAACCTCCCCCTAAGGCAAGCAGTGAAAAGCTCAACTTTTGCCTCCAACCGTTCCCATTAATGGCTGTGCTTGGGTTTATCCCCCTGCTTTTAGGTAAAGATGAACGCAGCACTTGCTCCAGCTGGCTCTATTTTACAGCCAGCAGGGAGAGAGATGCTCTGACATCCCAGTTTAAACAGGAGCCCAGAGGTGAGTGGGAGCCAAATTTTACTATGTAGCGTGTGCCCTGGAGCACAAGGGCTTATATTCCTTCAAAACATCCATTTAATACAACTTTTAAAATTCTGTTGCTTCTTTTTCACCTCCTTATTAAAGTAAGCAGGCTATCCATGTTAGCGGCAGCTTATCAGTGCCCCTTAGGTTTTATAATTTCTTTTCTGAATTGAATGCTCTGATGGGAAACTTTTCTTCTGATTTGCAATTTATGTTCCCTTTGCTCATACTCATCATGATTTGTATTTTAATGAGCGTAAAGCATATCTATGGCCCTTCCACAGCCACACTTCTGTGTGTAGTAATGGTTTTCTAACCTCTGGAATTTTGACCAAAATTTTAAGCCTAATTCACCCTGATTTGTTTGTATCTATTATAGTAGTCCCTTTATTTTTCCTCCAAGATTTTTGTTCTTTACTGCAGTAATATTTCTCCCACACAGGTGAATAAATCCGAACCCTTCTGTATAAAGTTCTTTCTATTTGTTACTATTCTTTTTAGTAAGTTGCTGACAAACAGCTAATTGTGGCAGTATTTGCAACTTTGTCGGTTCTTAAGCCCAGAGCAAAGGGGTTGAGGAATCATAATGGTCCAAGTCCTCTTCCTGCACCACTGGGGAACGTCAGGGATGCTGATCTGGATTTTATTCCCAAGGTCCATGCAGTATCTGTCTGTCTGCTGTTTGGTTACCCACTTACACTATTTCAGTGACTTACACTTTTCTCAGGGGTTTGTTGTCATCCTTGTTATACTGTTAGATGATGTCTCAAATTAAAAGTTAGGACTTTCCCCCCCTTAATATTCAGAAAAGCTAAGGATTGCAGATCTCGCTGACTTCCTTAGATAAAACCTCTCTTTTCCTGCTGCTGTGGAGGGAAACGGGTCATTTTGACATTGTTGAAAGTCAAAAGGCAAAGCGAGCCCTCTGTCCACACAAACTGCTGGTATTCCACTGATGTTTGTGGTGCAGAAAGTCTCAGAATAGTGTATGACATTGTGTGACCACCATTGAAAAGACTTTTCTCGTGATAATGTCACCTTGGTACCCAGCAAAGTCCCGGCTGGGTAATATGAGGGGCAGTCAGCTGTTTCTACTGAGGCTTGCTCTGTCACCCTTGCTGCATCCTGGCTTCTCCATGAGATGCTGTGCTCTCGGCCTCGTGCCTCCCCGGGAGCTGCAGAGTCTGGGGCGGAGAGAGCACCATGACCATCTTGGAGCCGGCTGAGATGGCAGAGCTGCCCACAGTGGGGCCCAGGTCCGAGTTAATGCTGTGGAGAAGCAGCGCTGGGGCTGCCGTGCTGGCCTACGCTGCGGTGCTGGCAGCAACCCTGCTTCCCTCTGTGGGGCTGTGCCTGCAAGGCCTCTGCTCATGGGGCTCTGAAATCGGGCAGGCAGAAGTTGGCTGCAGAGGGCTGCTCGGGCCGCAGAGACGTCAGACCAACACTATTGCTGTCTTTTGCAGTCACATCTATAAGAAGAATCGTGACATGACCAAAACTTGGAGAGGAAAGACGGAGCAGCTTCTCAGGGTTGATGACCATGACTTCACCATGCGGCCGGCTTTTGGAGGTGAGAATAGAATGGTTCTCTTGATTTCATGCTCATCTAATTAAAAGTAATCTAATTGCCTAATTAATTGTAAAATTTAAAAAAAGCCTCTGGCCAGATGCACCAGTATGAAGAGAAAGGACTTGGGTGGTTTCAGGAGATATTCAAGGCAATTCAGAGAGACCTCATCTTCATCTCACAGCATTCTGTACAGCTCCTACACTCCTTCCTGTTGCCCAAGCTGGCTTGTTTTTGCCTAATGTTCCCCAGAGCTCAGGACAAACCCTCCTGGTAAGTATTTCACTGTTGAGAAGATGAACAAGCCACAGGTTTTAATGTTCACTTGTGAAGTTGCAATGACCTTTTCAGCTGATGCGGTCAAATTGCAAAGTAAAGAACTCATTAGGTAGATCATATCCCATCCTTGATAGGAGAAAATGGGGTAGTTTTGTCCAGATAAAATCTTGTCTCAAACTCTCTGAAGAAACCAAAAGAGCAGGAGGGGAGGCCTCCATCTCCTTCACTTCTGACTTCTGTTGTACCCAGTTACAGGAACATGCTCACCTGGTCTTTCTAAGCTCACTACTGCAGAGGTAAGAGTACTTGAATAAAAAATGTGCTGGTATACCAGCATGGAAATTCCTCTTCTGATTAGACCAATAATCAAGCCCCTCCAGAGCTAAGGACAGAGTTCTCTGCAGCTTTTGCTGACCGACAAATACTGTATCCATTGTCAATTGGCCTGGTAGGGTGAAGTGCAACATCTCCCTGTCCAGTGGGTCACAGAGGTATTTTGCGTTTTTCACCTAGTCCATAGAACAGAACTTCTCTGACCTGCTCATTCCTGGCGTAGCCAGAAGATGTTTCTCGCCCCAGAGTGCAGATGTGCTGATCTGACAGCATAGTGCTGTCCCATGCTCACAATTTATACATCTCCAAACTCCAGAGTTCAAAATGTGTCATCACCAGTGATTCCCCCCACCCCGTAATTTGCTAACAAATTGCAGTCCAGCCTGCCTGTTGAAGGTAACTCTTTTCATAATCAGTGGTAAACTTGATCCGCTATTTCTAGGGTTTGAAGAGTTTGCCTTAAATTGCCCTCTGGGGTGAACACAGGCGAATCTCCCTGGGGTTGGTGTAAGCACATCTGACAAGCCCAGACGCGCAGCTGAGGCTCAGGGCTGAGGTCTGGGAGCTGGCTCTGGAGGCACTGGGTATGCCTGTTTCTTTTTGAATTGGCTGTAAAAGTGATGCGAATGAGCTGCCCTGAGGGTCCTCACCTGCTCCAGATGGGTATCTCCTTGACAGTGATACTGCTGCTCCACCCTCTGGTTAGGGAAAGGGAGATTATGGCTTATTGCTGCTATTTTCTCTCCTGCCAAGGTTGCTTCTTCTGGAAGGTGAGCTTTTCAGCAGGGTGGATTTGGGGAAGGAACCTGATCTGAAAGATGAAAAGAGCAGGGAGCCGTGAGATTGGTTTCATGGACTGACCTAAATCCTCTTGGCTCCAGAAGGACATGGTCACTCAGGATTGGCTCAGCCTCCCATTTGTTTGTTTATTTATTGATCTTGGTTTTCTTTACCTGACTTTTTAGGCTTCTTTTTTCCATTCGTCTGGTCTATCTGCAAAACCTGGATCTGTGAGGTGTTGGCTGGGTGTCCACTGCCTTCAGTTTGGTTTTGTTTTGTTGGTGTGCTGCTCCATCATAGATATTGGTGATTGCGTGCCATCCCACACGGCTTGCCCAGCACAGCAGTGCTTTATCACAGAATGGTTTGGCTTGCAAGGGACCTTTGAAGATTATCTAGTCCACCCCCCTGCCATGGGCAGGGACATCTTTCACTAGACTGGATTGCTCAAAGCTCCATCCAACCTGACCTTGAACACTTCCAATGATGGAATCAACACTTCACTGATTTGTGTCACTAGATTGTATGTTGTCTTCTAAAGGGGGATAGGAGGTTGCATGGTTCACACATGTGAAGGTGGATTGCTGATTTGGTATGCTTCATCTTTCCTAACAGAAGACTAGATGCTAAGAAGTAGATATCATGCTCTGTTGTGTGAGTTCACTAAAGTGTACATACATCCTTAAACACCAGGTATGCCCTGTGCTGCTATAAGCTCAGAGGATTCCCCCTACTTTCCATCCTGTAGATCCTCTGTCCTTCTTCTCTTCCCTCCCCAAGGCCTTAAAAGAGAGCAGTGTGGAAAGCTCCTGTGGCTGCTTTTGAAGCAGTAACTTTTTCTTGGCTTTATTCTTCTCCTGTTCAGACAGGAACCACTATCATATAATAATCTGGCTGCACATCCATCTTCCTCTGACCATTTTGACTCCTTACTGCAAGGCTGGTGCCTGTGCTGGAACTGTTCCTTTTCTCTCAGAGAAGAGAAGATGGTGTTTTTGGTGCTGGAGATCGTCCCTGCTCACACCTGATCACATCGGGAGGTGAGCATGCTTCTTCTAGTGGCTCTTCTGGAGCAAATGAGAGGGGAGAAGCAAAGCGCAGAGGCAGGCTCAGATTTCAAAGCACACAGTACCCCAGGTTGGTAGCCCCTAGGACAGATACAGTATGCATCGTATGCAGTTGCAGGCACTGAGTGGACAGGACCATACACAGCTTGTAAATTACATCTGTGGGAAGAAGGAGAATCCCAGATGCTTGCTTTTTGCTCATGAGACAGCAGTCACCACTAAACTGGTCTCACGTTTAGTCATCACTAAACTGGTCTCATATTAAAGTGCAAGGGAATAGAACAAGCAGAGAAAAATAGCCAGCTCAGAGACAGTGCAGCTATGGGATCCTTATTTGTCTTGGTGAGTCTAGGTTGAATAGAGTTGGTTTTAACAGTAAATGGTTTTCCCAGCCAATGAAGTCAGTGACAAACTCTGCTGGTCCCAAGGGAAAGGGATCAAGATTTTCCTTTGGTGGGCAAAAATCAGTGTCAGGGAATTGTCGTGGTTTAGCCCCAGTCAGCAACCAAGCACCACGCAGCCGCTCGCTCACTCACCCCTGGTGGGATGGGGGAGAGAATCGGAAGAGTAAAAGTGAGGAAACTCATGGGTTGAGATAAAGACAGTTTAATAGGGAAAGAAAGAGCCGCGCATGCAAGCAAAGCAAAACAAGGAATTCATTCACTGCTTCCCATGGGCAGGCAGGAGTTCAGCCATCTCCAGGAAAGCAGGGCTCCATCATGTGTAATGGTTACTTGGGAAGACAAACGCCATCACTCCCAATGTCCCCCCTTCCTTCTTCTTCCCCCAGCTTTATATACTGAGCATGACATCATATGGTGTGGGATATCCCTTTGGTCAGTTTGGGTCAGCTGTCCCGGCTGTGCCCCCTCCCAGCTTCCCGTGCACCCGACACAGCACCGGGAGCTGAAAAAGTCCTTGACTAGCGTAAGCGCTACTGAGCAACAACTGAAACATCTCCGCATTATCAGCACTGTTTAAGCACAAATCCAAAACATGACCCCATACTAGCTACTACGAAGAAAATTAACTCTATCCCAGCTGAAACTAGGACAGGAATCTTACTATTTTTCTAGGTAGCAGAGAAAAGCCTCAAAGCATGTGTACCAAAAACCTTAGAAACCCAAATCATTAAAGATTAAGGTGCTGTGTTGGGTTTTCAGATTATTTTTTTTTAAGCCAACCTCAGTTTTTGCAGTTTCGTTGGTGACTTCTGAATGCCCAATGTGGACAGACTGGAAGTGCCACTCTCTCCTCAGTGTCACCACTCTGGCCAAAAGACCTGCTGGCTCCCGGGGTTGATGAGGTGGGATGTCAGGGTTTATCTGGGAGGGCATCCGGACTCCTTCCCTCGACTTGGTTGGAGATAGCTGGGGAGCCACTGTGATTTTTTTTTGTTTTGGTTTTGGTTTTTGTTTTGTTTTGTTTTGTTTTTCCCCTAGCTGGATGTATGTCAGGGACATAATGCCTGTGCTTTTTGGTGAAGCTGAGGAGTTTTGTTCTCTTGTGCTGATGGTTTACGTTTTGATGTCCAGTGTCACCACTGCATTGTATTTCTGTAAACAGACCAAATTTTTACTATTTTTATCAATGTCGCAGCAGAGCCCGTGAGGAACACCTTTGTGCGCAGTTCCTACCAAGCAGACACACATAGTAACACTGTTAGACTTCTAGTGCTAATGTAACTGCATTTTAATCTCCTCCTTGTCTTGCTTTCCTATACTACCTCCCACCACAGGCATTAGGATACTGCTAGAACCTAAATACTTGGAGTAACGTTTATAACGCTGAGAAATATCCTGACAGCCTTTAGTGAGAAGGTGACTTTTTGTAAAGGAAAAACAGTGTGTTTCTGTGATTTTTGCTCAAAACCTCCTTATCTTGCGGAGCTACCTGGGAAAAAGGTGGGGCATTAGCAAAGTTGCACTAAAGTTGCATATGATAAGGAACAAAACATGGAAACAACTTTGTTGAGGCTCCAGCCTTGGAAAGCATGAATCACACGCATGGAGATAGCTCGGGTGCTACACATTCTTGCACAGCTGCAGAGTTATGCAGTGTATTTTTAGTGACAGATGATAAGCCTGCTGGAAAAAAAATATAAAGGAAAGAAAACAAAAGCCTGGTAAGAGGCCATCCTTATATTTTCTTCTGTAATGTTATTCGTCAGGCAGTCAAAGTGATTTGCTATGCCCTGTGAGTCCTTCCAGTTTTTTGCTGCAGCAATGCCAGTCAAACAGATGTGGTCTGACCTGCGTAGGATAAAAAGGCTTTTGTACTGCTGCAGCGGAGTAGAAGAGCCCGTGGGATGCATGTGACTGTAACTGGTTGCTGCCCTAAGACCTTTTCTGCTCCCTGAGGGCAGCTCAGGGACCTCAGTCCAATGGAGAGTCCAGCCCCATGGCATTGCATTGGACCTGTGACATTATGGTGCAGGTGGGAAAGGCAACTCATCTCTGGAAAACATAAATAATATCATAAGGAGATTGTGAGTGACATTAGACTACAAAGAAACCCCATACTGTAGTGATGGTTCCCAAGCTTGGTGGAAAAAGGGCAGCTGTTAACCTTCAACATTTTTGGTGGACTTGTCTACAACTTTATGACTGAACTTTAAGCTAAAAAGGGGCTGGGGTCTGTAGGTGCTTTATTGTGGCTTTATTGTGACTCTTGCTGGTCTACAGAGGACAGGCAGCAATCTGCCAGCCCAACACTGTGACCACTGGACAGAGCAGGCTGGGGTTTTGCAAGGTGAAATGGAAGAAGAACATTAGAGAAAGGTGAAGGGTTTTTCAAGAAAAAGTATCTTTGTAAAGAGCAAGTGAGCAAGCAAATGTTGTGTAAGTTGTGTTATTAACAGCCCAATAAGCATGGTTGTCTTGCCTGCTCTCAGCCCATTAGAGACAAGCTTTTGGGTACAGTAGTAATGACAAAGACTTCTGCTTTGCGGATGTTTAAAGTAGCCTCCATAAGCTAAAATCGACTGCGTTTGTTATGACCCTTAGGGAGTTATTTCCATGTCGGTGACCTTGTTCTAACTAGCGGATGTTCAGGTATTATTTACAAATATTAATATTTAAAGATTATGTAAATATTGGTTTGCTGCCTTCCTTAAACATCAATTTTAAGCATTTCATCTATGACATCTAGTATTTTACAGGGAGACTGTGAATAAGCAGCTTTAGTTGATACTTAAAATAGCTGTATTTTCTTTGCTGAGGAACAGCCTAATGCTGTACTTTTATTATATTTCTTCATAGCCTAATAGCCTATCATCAGCTGGCCCTCGCTGCCCTTTCTTGGCAGTGTTTTTGTCAGGATGGATGAATGGTAGGGTGAGTGAAGCATAAATAGTTCA
>VZTV01104047.1:0-10536 GCA_013400875.1 Anhinga rufa | reverse complement strand
ATTTCATGAAAAGATACAATAATATAATTAAGAGCTTTTGTTGCAACTCTATATGTTGCCCTAAAAAGAAGTTCTATTATTTACTAATAAGTATTATGTATATAATAATATTTTTTAAGCACCCTTCTTAGTGAAAGACTGGTTCTTATACAGACTAGGGGCGACAGTACAGACAGTTTTCTATACAAGAAATTTCCTCTGAGGAGCCAGGCTCACTGAAGAACTGTTAACAAGACTATTTTTTTTGCAATAGACATTCTTTTTCTACACTAACAGAGGTCTCGTTCCCTTTTCACTCATACCCACCCCTTCTCTTAAACTTAATTTCGTCAAAATATCCCCCCAACAGTTTAACGTGGATGACATCTGTTTGACTGCTCTCATGATCTTGCCCATATTATTCTATTATTTTGTCATAATTCTTGTTATGAAAGTGCAAGGAGTTAGAAAGCCTCTGCAAAGACCACCTACTACAAAGCCATCTTGAAAAATCTCTTTTATAAACATCATATTTGTCCATACATGAGCTTCTCAAATAAACTGTCCTCTCATGGAGGCTTGGTTAAAAAAAAAATAAAAATCCAGACAATTCTGAGCATTACAAGCTTGCTAAAGAGGGGACATCTTCACTCTTTATGCTAAGAAAAGCCACTTTAAAAACAAATAATGAAGAAATTAAATATGGCCCAACACAAGTGAAAATACAAGTAGAGTTGCTTTTTTGGCTTTTGTAAACCTTCAGTTGGTTTAAAATGGGAATTCTTAAATAGGTTTTCCCATTCAACTTTCAATGGTGAGCAGAGAAGAAACACAAAATAAAATGCTGTAGCTACCATATCTGTTCTGTAAAGCAGAGTACTGCTTACCACTCTGGAAGAAGTATCAGAATATGAAATAAGTGAACAACAGAAGTTCAGGATTTAAGGATATTAGGTTGGCTGGTAAATTCAAATTCCAACGGAAAACTACAAACCACATGAAGTCACAGAACTTTGGAAGACAAGTAACAATCAGGTGCCACCATACAAATTTCACCAGTGAAAAAATTAGCAGTTGAAATGTTTTAAAAGGGAATTTCTGACTTCTAGAAGAAGATAGCAAGTTGGTTCCAGCGACTTAAAATTCAGTTAAGTTGAAGTTTTCAGCGGTACTTTGTCACAGACACAGAACTTAAAAGACTCTCTTGAAGGAAGATAGACTCAAGGTCAATGCAAGTGCCATGGTCATCTAGCAAAGGGTATCTCAGCTGTCAAGAAAGGAGGAAAGAAAAAGCCTATTTGTCATCACTGAGAAAGGCTAAGCTACAAACAAGCATGTAAGTCTTCAGGTATCAAGTATTTCTTTGTTCTCACTCATATATATGTGATAGAACACAATTTTAAAATTTTAGGCAGGAACAGCAGGAGTGACCAAAGCATCACCCATGTTCAAATCACAGTATGCTTCAGATGTTGTTGTTTATTTTTAAAAAAACAAACCAACCCGAAACCAGTAGGTGAGGTACTCTTATCACGCTAACATCACAGCATTAAATGCTTTCCAAATGAACAGATTTATGAAATGCCCTTTTTTAAACAAGCAATAAATACTCAGACTCCAGAACCTAGGTGATGGCCTTTTCACCTTAAACTATACAAACTTGTACTTCTACTACATAAATCTAATAATTTGTTTTCACTAGAAAACCCAAAGAGTCCCCTGAGTACAACACACTATGATGAGAGTCAGTGAAGGGACACAGCAAATGACCCCAAGAAGGACGACAAAGCAAAAAGCTTCCTACGTGTTTGTACTCAAAACCATTACAAAATGATGAAACACACTATTACAACCTTTTCTGTGCTTTATCTTCCCAACAATACAAATTCAGACAGACAATCTACATAAACCAAGATTTAAAAGCATCCAAAAAGCAGCACTGTGAAAATAACTGACATTTATTAACCCCTCTGGAGATCTTCAGTGCCCTAGAATTTCCACAGCCTTCAACACTGCATTAATAATACAAAGTCCATTCCTGCAAGCCTGCCAGAAAAGACTGGGAAGTGAATAAGCTAAACAATGCCGAAATTCCAAGTGATATTAAGAATCTATGCATGTTTATTTAAATAATAAAAGAAGACTTGTCAATTTAAACAAGAAGTGCTCACGAATCTTACATTTAGGGGGGAAAACACTCTTCAAAACACCACTAAGCTACTTATAATGAAAAGATGAACAAACATATAAAAGGGGATAATTTCACCGTCACACAGAAAAAACAAAGTCTCATTTGTCCTACCCTGTCATATCCAGCATGTTGATTCAAGCCAATATTAACAGTGACAAACATGTTAACCTACAGGACAACGTTACATGCCAAAAGCAGTTTCAGTTTGGGAAGATGCGTAAGTTATGCGATGGAGAGGGCAAATGACAAAAGAAAAGATTTGGAGTATTAAACAACATAATACAATACCCTTCTCTGTTTCAAAGGGCCCCTGAATATTCCAATCAGTTATGAAGGGGGTACTAGAGATATTAGTTTTCGGGTAACCAAGGAATAAATGCAGCAGTTTTGCTTTCACAATAGCCATACTCGCATATTTCATCAGTATCTCAGAGGTCCTGCTTTCCTTAACCCAGCAAGGTACATCTTCATGGCTATGTATCTTGACAGAAGGAAAGCAAAATAATCACAGTACTCAGCAATGCCATTAACATTTCTGAGTCACAAAGGATTAAAAGGCTGGACCCGAGGCAGATGCTACAAGAGCCCTCAGCAGAAGAGTTCAGCGCCCGCTGCAGCCTGGGCTGCAGCTGCGAGGGATTGACACCGCTAACTGTGGAACCCAGCTCAGGAGAAACTCCGGGCACAGTTCCGGCATCCGAAATAAATTAAAGTAAACAGTATTGCTCTCTCTCATCCACCCTGTTAGCAGCCTCTCGGTTGAGCTGGAGACCACACACCCAGACCACACAGCACCAGCTGAACTCACTCGCACGCAACATCTAGAAGCTGTCACTCTGCTGAGGTATGAGGAGGAAAAAGGGGGTAGGAGTGCGAGTGTGTGTGTGTGTGTGTGTTTAGAAAAGCTGCTTGCTCTCTCCTCCTATCATTACAGCTGGTTATGTTTTGTGTGGTTGGGAAGGAGGGAAAGAAGGGAGGGATAAAAAAAGACCTATAAACCTCACTAAGAAAATAGACTGGTCTTGGCCTTTTGTAGTAATGATTTGCACTCCTCCTGTACTAGTTTAGTAGCTGATGAAGGGCTAACAAAGCATCCCTTTAACATCAATTAACCTTCTATCTATCAGACATCAAAAAAATCTAGACTAATATAAATCCATTTCCTTGTACATATTAAAATGACAGCATCTTATCAGTTATGATGTACAGCCTATCTATATATTGATGTATTTTTAGATCAGGAATTTTGATATGTTATTTATTTGGGGAGAGAAGAGATTCCCCACAAAGAACTAACTGCACAAATGCCATTATAACATGAAAACATTGAATTTTTCCACAAACATTCCGTTGTAAAATGAAGCTTTGTTCATTAGTATCTTACACCAAAAACAACCTGAAGGAAGTTAATGAGCCTACATGTAACACTGAGTTTGTGACCCATCAGCAAGAATTAAAAATAGCAAACCTCTAAAAATAGATTAAAAAGAACATTAATCTATAATACAGATGAAAAGAGACTTAAAATGGGAAGCGGGTGGGGGGGAATTCTTTGTTTCTTTTAGTTCAGAAAATCATTTCATCTGCCAATTTATCACCTGTTCAAACAGAAAAAGCTGAATAAAGCATTTGCAGAATTTAAAAACCTATTTTAGTTAGTCTACTTTTAAAAAAAAGTTTCTCTTCCCTCTACTCTGCTACTACATACATATCTCCTCTATCAAACTCATTAACACACAAATTTAATGTAATCCACATCCACAGCCTAAACAGCCCAGAACCACAGTCACATTTTCACCTCAGCTCAAAAAAATCTCTTTACCTAAGTGACAATGATAATCTTCAAGAGCCGCTATTAAACAAAAGCATCAATACCACAATAATCTAAATGTCAATATTAGCTCTCTAAACTTGGATTAGAACATATTAGCCAGGTAAAACCTTAAGAAAAAAAGTCCTAAAAATATTTTGCTTTATCAAATGCATTTTCAGAAAAGTTAGCTTTAAAGTTCCATAACTTCACACTGAAACTAAATGATTCCCTCAATTTATTAATTAGTTCTACATGCTCATTTATACCAGTTCTTCAGTGAACACTTTTGTTAGCATATTCAATGTTACAGCACCTATTCATCACCAAGATTCAAGTCAAACCAATTTAAGCTTTTCTGAAGGTCTGTTCCGGTCATATTGAATTGGCTAGAAAAGGTTGATAGCGTAGATGAAAATGTAATTCAAGAGAGTCTGAACACAGATGTTTCTCCCAAAAATTTCCACTATTTTCATTATAAATTGCATTACAACTCCCCAGAAATTAAGTCATCTATTTGGTTAAAAGCTTCTGTATTTATTACGTGACACATCACTATAATCTAGCAACGTTGTGAAGAAAAGCCTTAAACATCTATATATAAACATATATATAGCAAAAAGTCAACTCAGCTTTATACAAGACCATATCACAGATGGCCATAAATCTCCCATTAATTTCTAAATTCTCACAAAGCACATGCTTTCCTACATCTGCTTCTACCTCCAACATTCAGTAAAAGTTTGCTTCATCTACAAGTCATTCCCTACTGTCCTCCAGTAAAACCATTCATCCCTCTTTTGTTCTAAAGTTATTCACAATTTTCTGTGCATTATTTCAGTTATTAGGAAAATGGTAAAGAATCTTAATACCCTCATCATCCTTTTACGTTATGGTATTCACAGGCAGAAATTCTAAAACAATACTTCAAGCATCAAAAACTTCAAATATGTTTATGCAAATGCATTCAGAAAGATCCAGAAGTTCAGAAAAATAAACTAAATAAATCCCAATGGGATGGGATTTATTTTTTTTTTCTAGAGAAAAGAAACAAGACACCACAGATTTCTTCTAAGCCCCGTAACTATACACAATATTCTTTATAAAAACACTATATAACCACTGTAATTACACAGTTCACATGGTTGAAGTTTTAACTCGGGTGCCTGTAGGTAGGACTGCAACACTAAATTTAACATTTGCTGTGTGACTTTTTTGGCAGTTCCTTTTGCTTCAAAAATATTTAAAAGATTATATATGCACGTGTGTTACTGAGATTCCTGTATTTTTCATGTTCTCTTCCAAACACCTCTTTCTGGCCCCTGCTCAGGGAAGTACTCAAGCCATACTCTATAGCACCTTTCCCTATTCACATGGTCAAACACATGCTCAAGTATTTCACTGTCTGAGAGCCTGCATGCACAGGTATTTTTCTGACATATTTCAGCCTGCTCTGCCTTAACATACTCTTGATCTTCATTTCCACTCATCCACCTAAAATCCCACCTCCTGTATGGAACTATTACGCTTTCAAAGTAGTGAAGCTGTCTTGTGAGAAACAGAAGTTTCCCTGCCTTCTATACTGATAGAAAGGAAACATGAGAAAAACCCATCAGCTACATACATAGCTCCTTAACTCTTTGCCAAAAATCTAACATTCAGTTTTCCAGCAAGAAGGAAGGTACGCATGCTAAAACCACACTGAGAGTCTAAGTGTCACAAGACTCACATAATTCTTAAATAGAAAATTTAAAGTCATTGCTTTTTTAAACAAGACATTTTTGGATTATCTCAAAAAGATCAGTTTAGTTTGTCCCCGATAAAAAAAGTGCACATCTAAAAAGGAACTTTCGCTCAGCATAGCCCTAAATCTTTAATTACTACAAGCTTTTTGATGAACTTCCAAATTACAGGGTACATTGCTTTCAGGTTATCCATGAAGTGAAAGAAAAAATAAAAGTCTAAATATACCTAAAAAATCACTGATTTATATTATAATCTGATCCACAGACACTTATACACTGCCAGAGTCCCCACTGGCTTCTGCACAATACAGCCTAAGGTCTGCCTTTGAGCATTAAACTGAAAATCTGGGAATCAGTAGTTCCCTTAAGGTCAAGAGAAAACCAGACCCATTAAGGGCTTGGTGCCTCAGAAATTTTGTTTTCCTTAACAACCAAAAAAACCCCAACCCAAACAAAAAAACCTACCACCCCCAAACAAAACCAGAAAGGAAACAGGCTTTCACACCCATCACTGAGTGCCATCACAGTATTTTCTACCGAAAATGCTGAACATACTGTCTGCAGATGAATTAACAACTTCAGTTGTCAAAAAAGGCTACACAGACCAATCTCCTTTTGAAGAAAAAGCACTAAATACTTCCAAAAGAATATAAAAGGTAAAATTACAAATAATTTTTCCATAGGAGGGAGGGGACATGTTTGACTTAGTGTTGTCTAAAATATTAAATACTTAGCTTACCTTTCCCTATGCAAAGCACATAACATACCAATCACACAATTAATCCTCATTTTCAGACATTTCTATTATTACACAGTTTCTAGGAAAACTGCTTCAGGTTCCCTTCCCCCCCAGCCCCCCGCCCTTCCCCAGCAGATCACAAGAATGAGTTCTCTCTCCTGTCCTTCCCTCCTCCTCCAATTTTTGACATTGGGAGAACAATCCAAATGCTTTTTTCTAGAAAATAATTTGCAGGTTAAGGTACAAAAATTTTAATCAGCTTTATTTTTAAATGAATACTTTGCAAGCTGTAAACACAGACCTTTGCTTTCACGTTCAGTGTAAAAGATGAAACATCAATCTGACGTGACTGCACTATGCATGTGCTGTCTAATCATCCCTCATCCTACAAGCACCTTGACAAACACAATTTCCCCCCATTACCAAGCACCGTATTTCTCCCCTGGGAAAAGCAATTTGAAAGACAATGTTGCACAGCACAGACGTACAGAACGTAGGTGGTCTGAGACAGAAGGTCAAAGTTAAGCTGAAGAGCCAACATCTGACTTATGCTAAAAGATATTAATTTAGCTGGTTTGGGATTTTGAACCTTCAGCGTACTTTTAAGCACAGCAGCAGATTCCACTCTTACCAAAATGCTCACATAGAAAATAAACTCACTGTAACGTGCATAGTCTTCCGAGTATTATTTTCCAGTCCTTCATGGTAAAATTAAGTATCACTGATTTCTCCTGTAGAAAAGTTTTCTGTGCCTGCTCGCATAACTAAGTAGCTATATACAGCCATTGAAAATACACGCAGGTAGTGTCTGTGCTTCACAGGCCGTTTTGTCCCGGAGTACAAAACTGTAGCGGTAGATTATCTCATGGACACCTTTCAATAGCTGTCAGAATCCATGTTTTTAAGAACACCTTTTATATTCAGCCTTCTGTCACCATCCCATATTACTTTTAAAGAATATAAAAAATGGATTGTATCAGTGGATACAGTTTCTTTTTAACAGGACCTCAGGAAAATAATTGGTGGATTACCTATTTGAACACCTTTATTGTCTGGTTTTTTGCCTCAAGTGCTCTCAACGGCCAGCAAAAAACCTCTGCTCATATTCACAAGAAACCCTACAACTCAAAAAAAAATAAAATCTAAATACTACAGAGTCAAAAATATTTAGTGAACAGTGCCTTTTGTACTGAAGATGAAACAGTTTCTCCACACAACAATATCCACTGCTCAAAGGGCAAGGTGTTAAAAAGAATAAAAATAAGGCTTTTAAATAAAATGTTTAAGTTCATGACTTAGAACTTTGAAGGGTTTTCAAATTAATTCTAAGAATGCCCATTAATTTAAACTGCTATTCAGCACCAATATCTGATAAAGCAATTACAGTATTAAAAAACCCAAACTTATCAAGTCTGTAAAAATACTGTAATTTATTGAATGAAGGCCATGGAAACACAAGACAACTTTACATTGTTTAAAAAAAAAATAAAACCAGCACAAATGTGATTGGTAACATGCTTTTAATTAAACAGCTTCACCTCTGACACATACTAAAAAAAGTTACGTTTTCCATACAGAAAAAACCCTTACCGTTACCATGTAAATTAATGGTATTTTCACCAAGAAAAGTCATACCGTTATAATGAAAATCATTGCATCCTGTTTTAAACAATGTTTAAGACAACAGAAATCCCATCTAAGTAAAAACATTGTTGTCTGAGGGTGGGCATAAATCACAAAAACTGTAAACTAAGGGATGGGAAAGAAATGAGCAGCAGGACATGCCTTTGGCTGCTTCTTGCTGGATTAGTGCAAGCTGTGATAGATATTATACACATAGGGAAAAAAGACTTATAGAGCTTTTCTTCTTCAGGTGAGCAAAAGGTAGAGCAAGAAAACAGACCTGTTCTCCTAATCCACAAGTTTTGTTTATTTGCAGTTTACATTAAAAAAAAACAAGCTCATAGAAGTCCTTTAACTGTTTTGACAACTTTATCAAAAGCAAAAACAAAACCAAGTTTACAGTAATAAAATGCACACAAATCACTAAAGGAAAAAGAGACTGTTTACTTATTTTAAGAATGATCAGAAAGCCTGGGAAGTTGTAGTGAGATTATGCTTTTAAACTAAATTTTAAAGAATTAATATTTGTAGGTTAGATTTAATCTGATGTTCTGTCAGAACTAAAATGGCTTAATACTTCACTGGCTTTCAATTCAAAGCTTTCAAGTGCATGGCTAGAAGCTGTTAATTCACAACGAGCAAGCAAACTGCAGGAAATCAAAAAAGCAGAGAAAAAAAAAAAGAGAAGGAAAATCTGACAGTGTAGAAGGAACACCATTTTGAAAACCAGTAAAACTGGTCAAAATAAGAAACTCCTTTTGGAAATAGGATCAACCCTACTCTTGGACATGTACTCCCCTTGATAAGAGATCCTTTTCAGGTTCCTAATTAAGCTATTGAAGAGGCAAGGAGAAAAGATGTGTGGTCACCCAGCTCACAGACCCTTCTGGACTGCAGTACAGTCCAAGCAAGGGAGAAATTTAGAACTGGGCAGCAAGTAAAAATAATAATAATAAAAAAGTAAGTCACAGAGGAAGTGAAACATTTCCAGTTAGATATCAGTGAAAGCAATCATCTCTCAACCAGTGTACGTTATTTTAGTTTGTTCCACGTTCCTTACTATGGTACTTTCTTATTGTACTTGCTTAAGTACACACTCATTTGGGGGAGTTACTTCTGACACTTTATGGTACCACTGAATGCGAAGTTAATAAAAATTTAAAAAAAAAAAAAAAAAAGAGAGCGAGAGACCTGCAAGAAACCAGCCCTTCAGAGGTCAGACCCCGCCTCTCCCCTGCTTATTTCCTCTACTCCCCACCCAGCACACACCCCCACGAAAACACTTCATAGAGCTGCACCATTTAAGACGGTTCTAGACCAGCCTCGTTTGACGGTGTAGCCAGGCGGGCCCCGGAGCTCTCCACAGACCTTGCTGTCAGCAACGACAAGCAAAATCAGAAGCGGCTGCGGTGCTGCCCCGCCGGCTGCTGCCTTTCAGGGCCAGCCCCACCGGCCGCGGGCAGGGCTCCCTCGCCAGCGCACCCCCCCACGCCCGGCCCGGGCCCTGCCAGGGGGCTGGGGGCGGAGGGGAAGGGAGCCGCCGCCGGGAAGTCGCCCCCGCCTCCCCTCGGAGGGGAGACCACCGACCCCCAGCCCCCGCCCCGCGCGCCCCAGCGGCCGGTAACGACAGTTCCGTCCGCGCTCCCCGCGGCAGGGGCGGGGCCTGGGAGGCGACAGGCGACCCCGCCCGGCGGGCCAGAGCCGCGACACCCCCCCTCCCTCCCGCCCCGCAGGCAGGGGGACGGCCTCCGCCCCGGGGAGGGGGGAAGGAGCCGGAGCTGCCCCGCTGCGAGCCGGCTCCGCAGAGCCCGGCGGAGGAAGGAGCGGGGCGGGAGGGCACGGACTGTCACTCACCGGCCGCCGCCGCCGCCGCGTTCGTATCCGGCACCGGGGGCAGCTCCGCTCCCAGCAGCGCCTCCGCGTCCGGCGGGCACAGGCGCCTCCAGCCGCCGACCGAGGAAATCGATGGAGCGCGGAGTGATCGAGGGCGGGTGTNGGGGGAAGCCGCTCCCGGCGGCCGCCGCCGAGCCCCGCCCCCTTAAAGGGGCCGCGCCCCGCGCGCGCGCTCTCCCTCCCGCCATCTCACCCTTGGGCGGGGGGTGGGGGTGATAAAGGCGTCGGGAGGCGCCGGGCGTTGCTCTTTGTGATAAATGATTCAGTCCCAAACGGGATTCCAATTAAAGTTTACAATTTATTAAATTAATAGAGGCAAGCAAACAGCGCTGGGCATGCCGGGAGTCTCTGCTCTACCATGACGCGCGCCTGGTGCGGCATCTCGCTTCAAATTCATACAGTCAGGCACTACATGTACAAATAAGTGCTCGTACATATGCATGACCTAGCCTCGCCTCGTATTTAAATTAGTTCCCAAAAACTCCTCCCAACCGGGCTTGCGCGGNCCCAACCGGGCTTGCGCAGCCCTCTCCGGTGGTGGCCGCGGGGGCCGCGG
>VZTV01104043.1:0-28724 GCA_013400875.1 Anhinga rufa | reverse complement strand
AAAAAAAAAAAAAAGGTCTTTTCACAAACTATTAACTGTTAGGGAAGTCAAAGTTTCCTCTTTATGTGGCAAATGAGGTCCAGCAGTTTCCATAGGTAGAAGATCAGAAAGTATATGAGTGAAGAAGAGAGCAGATGTACCTCATGATTCTTGGTTCAAGTCTCAACTAAATAGATACATTTGAAAACACACACATCTCAGTTTTGTTGATTCTGATTTTTCTATTAAGGAAACTGTCTTTCCAAATTACTTTTTGCCAAAATCAATAAAACCTCAGACTAGAACTTCCTGCTTCACCCACCCCCCAGCTGCTAAATTTTATGCTTTTATGTGTTTCTTGTGTTTCTCCCTGTCTTTGAAAAGTTATAAACCCTCTTTTTTTTTTTTTCATGGAATCATTTTGCTTTCTGTAGCAGGACAGAAGCTATTGATGGGTATGTATCAGTGAGATGTATTTGGAAAGGTGGAATGGAAGAAAGGGGACAAGAAAAAAAACAAAGAAAAATGTAGAAAATCCTAGAGTATTTTTAAGCTGCCTGATATACTTCTGATGTAAACACCAGGCAAGAATGCATGAGGAATAAGCAGTTCAGTGGACACTTTGAATCTCCAAGAAATGCAGGAAAAAAAGTGACACCATTCTCATTCAAATTGGTTTGACAGAATTAAAAATGAATGCTAAGTTCAAACAAGTAAACATCACAGTCACCTCTCTCCAGCAGTTCTCACTGAGCAAGCATTTCCTCTTGCACTTGTCTGGTGGCAGAACGAAAAACCATGTATCCAGCTCCTCAGAGACACAAATGCTCCAGTTCCAGGAGAACCTGTATTCAGAAAATCAATCGAAGTGAAAAGGAGACCGATAAACATTTAAGAACAGTGGGGAGCTAATGATGCTTTTACAGTCCAAAGACACCACAATTATAGTAATCTTTACAGAAGACTGAGAACAGCAGCTCCTACCCTGAGCACACATGTGGGAAACCTCTCATGGGACTGAGTGCTCCTGACAAGCCAAGGTGCCACAACAAAGCCGTATCAGAGAGAAACATAGGACAGCCACTATTTGGGAGTGAAAGGGAGGTCCACTTGGTGCCACGTTTAGGTTAAGCTGACACATCTTTTCATTTCTGTAAGGTATTTTCACCCTTATCAATTCTTTATTTTCTGACTCACCTGTACATGATTTTGGCATTTTTGTACTTTGCCATCCCCCCTTACAAAATGGAAAGAAGATGAGTCAGAAAAATAACCATTCTGGGACCCAGCTGGCTACATCTAGGGAAAAAAACATGTTGCATGGCGGTGTTTCCTACAGAAAGATGCCTTGGTGCCCTGGAGCCCAACTTCTCTCCCATCGCCTCCTCATGCCTGGCCATTCCCAGCTATGGCTCTGATAAGGGAGCACTGATAAGGTCCAGCCATGGAGTGGGCAGCCATGGGTCCCAGTCATGCTCTGCCTGCCAGAAAGCTTCAGAAACCCAAACATATTGAGATTTAACCAGTTTCCTATCACAGAAGCTTGATTTTCCTTTCCTTTGGCAAACCTATTTAGTCCTTTTCTTCTTTCTTGGTTGTTCTGGGTAGATAAACTCCAGTTTGAATCACAGACATCAGGATTCACACCTAAGTCAGAAATTTTGCTCTAGTTTTCTAGTTTTATCCATGGGGCTTTTTTTTTTATCCACTTGTCCTGCATAGCTTGTTTATCTCCTAAATTTGTCCAACCCAGTTCTGTTTGCTTCGTGATTTGTCTCTTAGCACATTGCTCTTCCACCTTCCTAAAAATAAAAAAGTCTTAATTTTCCTATGGATTGCTCTGCCACCCACCACTGTGATTTATAAAGACCTGCCACCACATTCAAGCGCCAATCTTCCTCAGTGAACAAGTATCATTCACTGGTGCTATACGACTTTCTGAAACCTCAGATTCTGCACTAGATCTGAAGAAACCTGGCTAGGATACGAAAATTTTGAAGTCAAAATTGGACAGGTCAAATTGGAAGTAGGCAGCATCTTCCAATGTCTTTGTCCACTGTCTGTACATCACACAGACTGATTTTCCTATCTGCTGTCCCATGATCCACATCCACTCTTTATAAAAGAATCTCTCTTTTTTGCAATCACAGAAGTGGAGTGCTGTAAATAAGTTACCATCTCCTCTCTTGCAAGTCTGCCTTTTTCTATAAGTTCATGCAAATAAGAGAAGTTTCTCAGGTGCTTGACATACGTTTTCCTCCTTATTCTACTTGCTCAGAGCCTGCCTCCTCCCCTGCAAGCAAAGCAAAAAAGCCCCAGTGACATACTTAGCCCAACGGGAAATTTTTATTATTGACTTCAAAGAGCATCAAATATTAATTCAAAGCCTGAGTACTAAGATGCCCCATTCTTGTTGAAAATATTTCAATTTAGTAACTATTTTATGCAGTGATACTAATATAATTAGCTGACGCTTACTTTCCACCCCCCCGCCCAATGCTTATATGTAGAACCACAGTTTATACAGGTATCATGCTAGTCTTCAGACTAAACACAGAATTAAATAAATAGTTAACCTATCTTAATGCTGAAACATTCTTTTTTGCTTTTATTATTGACTGAATAAAGACTGATTTGTAGAAATTGTTCCCTGCAAAATAAGCAATTGCATTTAAGAACATTCGTCACTCTTTAAACATATAGGTCATAGAAACTGTGGTTAAAATTATGGCATCGTATCTCTTTTCTCTGTACTTCTAACATAAATTAAGGTTTAAATATTAGGTTATTTTAAGCAGTGATCAGACTTAACTAGAATCCAGACAGGTGCAGTTTGTCTTTCCTAATTGGACCCCCTCCCCCCTGAAAATCCTATGACAATCACTACTGCAAAGCCCCAGTGTTCTGCCTTTGAAAGGTAACAAAATTACTTCTCAGAAAAGAAGATGGGCATCTCAGCAGAACCATTTTAATCTGTGAAATAGCAAATTGTGTGATGGAGTGGTTACGGCTCTGAAGCAAAATTTACACAGTGAGGACTTCTGGGAACAGCCAGGTCATGCTCTGAATCCAGAGCCCAACTACTGGGACTGGGGAAGTCTTTTCACCTAATGATTCTTTAAAAAAATCCCTCGTATCTGAGACCAAAATCTTAATTTTTCATTTGGAAGAGGATTTTCTATGATTTTCTGATTGTTTTTCTCACTTTAAACTTCCTACTGAGTTTCCATCCTTTGACCTCTATTAGACCTTGCACATGGATTGCTTTTTCACCAAAATTTAACAATATTCAATTTCATTACAAGTTTTAGGAGAAGAGACTTGAGGTTTTCTTTTACACAGTAAAGAAAGTTCAAGATGGAAAAAGTCTGTCTGAGTCAAAGAGAGCTCTTTTGCATATGAATAATTTGAGTCTGATTTAACTCTCATGCTGGAAAAAATGTAGTCTTTGAAGTCACTCCATCAAAGTCAGCAAGTAAACAGTAATAAAGAAAAAAATGAGCTGTTTATGTCTTCTTTTTTCTTTGTTTCTTGCCTTAATCTGAAAAAATAATAAAAATAATCTGATTTATGATTGTTCTTTATGTACATAAGGCATGAAAAATACATTCAAAAATACAGACCAAATACAGTTCTGATAAAAAATTTGTGATTCTTTATTTTCATTTTCATGGAGTGAGTTTCAGCATTTCATTTTGATTTTTTCAGAATTCATATTTTCTACTGTGGTCTCCTTTATTTGGTTTATTAATATTTCTCATGTCACGAACAGAAATGACAGGGGTTCTGCTGCACTTTTGACATTTAGAATCAAAACCACATATTGAGTCAAAATAAGTGAAGCTCACAAGTTTCTTTCCATTTTGTTTTTTACGACATCACTGTGAGTTATAATTTCGAAGCAGCGGTGCATTATAACTTCAGTTCAGTGGCTGTAAGAAATGCATGAATAAGGGGGAAAATCTCATGTAGAAAATTAAACTCAAAAGAGGACTGAATTAACTAAAATGAATTAACTATTTTTCCTGAGATGAAATTAAAGTGATTTTTACAAAAAAAATGGCAAGTGATTTCAAGTGTATAAACACAATGGCAAAAGTGGAGTGTGTTTTATTCTAGGATGTTAATTAAAAAAAAAAATCAGAGTATTTGAAGCCTGAGGGGTTTGGTTTTTTTTTTAATTATGCAAAATTAAATTACGATAATTATGTTGAGAAGAACAAAAAGATGAACAAGGCACACATTTTGGCAAGGGTGGAATGTAGCTCTGCCAAAAGTTCTGCACATAAAGATCCTATAGCTAAATTTTAAACTGAGGAAAAATGTCAGAGTGGGCTCCTTGGGCATGTGGTGCAAGTGCCGCCCAGCCCAGCGCAGGGCAGAGCAACTCACAACACCCTTTTTGAGGTCTGTAACGTTCATCACTCATTTGTTTTCTCCTTCAGTTTTGGTTTGGCAGTCAGGCTGTCTTTTCTTTTTTCGCTCTATTATTTATGTGTTTACAGTTACGCATGCAGAAAGCACCTGGAATAGACTCTTCAGTGCCTTCTCATGCCTCTGTGGAGGATTACCCCAAATTTCCACCGGCTGAAACCTGGCTTTCACCAGCTGAACACAAATTTCCTTCTCCATGGCATTGTGGAGACAACCTTTTTACCCCACAGGGTTGGTTTAACTTTTAAAAAGTCTACAATATGGTGTATTCGAGGCTTTGTGAGTTAAGATGTGAAGAACAAGTGCTAGCAGGAAGGCTACTGCAGTTCCTCCCAGAGCAGCTGCACCAGCCGACGACCTCACTGCATCCTCCTGCGCAAACGGAGAGCTGCTGCCAGCTGAACCCCTCGTGCCCGGTCTGTCCCCAGGACTCAGGGCTGCCTTCAGGACATGCTGAGGGGCACCAAGAGCACTTGTGCAGCCAGCGCAGTGCAGGAGAGATTGAGAGATACTTTCCTGTTTCAACTGTAGAAAATGTTATTCCTCCAGATAAATCATAAATATACTCTTAGAAAAAGCATGAGGAAAAGTATAGGTTACTGTGGCAGAGAGAAGAGAAGCAATGAAAATGGCAGTAGGTGACGTAATGGCCTAAAATCATGAAGGATAAGACAGTGGGGTGCCAGTGGGCACTTTTACACTGGACATATCTTAATTTCTGAGGAATCGGTCCCCCTTAAGGGCTCAGCAACACTTGTAGCGCTTGGCATGCTGACCTAAATCAAATTGGCTAGAGAAGTCCATTTGCTTTAGTTTGGGTAGGGAAAAGGGACACATTTTCATATCACAAATCTCTTCAGGGATCTGAATTATCTTTCTTTCCTTGCAGTCGTAAGAAATATGTGTTCATCTCCTATGCCTGTGCATGGTTAGTGGCTCCTGGGGGAAGGAAAAAGATGTTATCCTTGTTGCCTGGCTAGCATTTTAGGAGTCCCTAGAGGTGTTCCACTTCTGTGCATCCTTAGGAGGGCAACTGCTGCACACAAGCCCGAGCGAATCAGTCAAAGACACTGTTCAAAGTGAGGTGAACATTGTAAATGATCCTGTCATCACTGCACACAGGTCCTAGAGCGGCTTTTGCCGGGAAGATGCAAACATTACAGCTTTTGAAAGGAAACAGAGCCATGAAGCAGTCGTGCTGAATACAAACGTGACACCAGTCCCACAATGGGGGTGATAGCGCAGCAGGAGCAGAAGGAAAAACACAAGTTTCAGTATTTCTTCTAAAGAAATATTTAATCTAAAGGAAAAAAGGAGGCAGAAATGTCAAGGAATTGTCTTTTAATTATGACAGGGAGAAAGATTATAGCTGTGTCTGCATGGAAGATGTAAAACCTATTTTGCAAATGGATTATTAAAAATGTGACTTCAAGTACAAAAGCTGTAAAATGCCCCTCCCATTTCAAGATTTTCTGTAAATTATCTGAGAGCAAGTTTGGTTTCAGAACATAATACTTAAGTGCAATATAATTTAAATAAGATTTGATTTTCATAAATATAAAGGACAGCCAAAAAATAAAAATAAAGAGGCAACAATCTCTTAATCCCAAATAGACCTAATAATTTCAAAATATGGCTTCCTATATCACCTCTCTGCCCAGTCCTCCAATTTTGATAACAGTGACATATTTGCAAAGGTTATTGAGGCTTCAGTGAAATTACCTCCTCTGATCAAAACAAAGGTTTCCCAGGGTTTCTGGGTCTTGCTCGATCCATGGTGGTAACCAGACATTATAAATAGACTGCGCCCTTTGACTCTCCTTCTTTCTCGCTAACTAAAATGCAATCGATACCTCATCATCCTTTCTTCTGAGCAGCAGCCCACAGGTTATTTAGCTTCAAAACACCGCTATTGAGACTGTCAGTGTCAAAGGAAATGGCAGGATTGTTCTGCACTAATGTGATTCTGTCCCTAATGTGATGGCCTGTGGAAATAGGTTGCCTCCGTCTCTCATCTCTCGTGAGATATTCAAACTGCATTCAAGCCTTTACAAATTTCTTCCTTTCTCTCCTGCAATTGTTTTCTTTTGTTGTGGGAACTGAAGAGGCTCAATACTCCTTTAATAATCCCTAATTGAAGATCTCCAAGAGTTACCTAGGCAGCTCATGTCCGAGAGGATCTTCTAATGGGATTTACTCAGTGTATCAGTACCAGAGGGAAGAGGGAGTCTGGGGCCATGTGCCTCCTGCATTGTGCCCAGAGGAGACCCATGGGAGAAGAGGGTCTGGAGCTCAAACTCATTTTAGAAAGTTTTTTTGTGATTTCCCTTCACTGAAGAGAAGTGTTAATTTTCATGGTGTGGGGATCGGTAGCATGCAGATCATTGTGTGTGGTTGGAAACAAGAGGAAGCCATCCCTTCTGACTGGCTTACCCTTACCTAATCCTCCTCAGTTTAGGGATCAAGAAGGAATTTCACAGGTGCGCTCTCCCTAGTCTGTTTCAAGCTCTTTGTTAATGCTGCAAGATTTTCACTAAAGACCAGCTTTGTTGTGCTCTGTGTTCACAAAGAACCGGTGTTTCTGATGTTCGGTGCTATTAAATTTTCTGGCAGTTTCTATGTTCTCCAAAACATCTGCAAAACAGGCTTCTCTGGTAGTGACCTCTGCAGGTCAGATCTTCTTGTCCACAGTGTGAAATATACTTGTAAGCTGCACCACTCAGAAGCATAAACTCATGCTCAGAGAACCTCAAAGTTTGCATGATGGCATTATCATACTCTGCAAAGCTGTTGGCAACTGCCAAATACATTTCATTTATATTGAAGTCTGAGAAAAACATAATTAGCACCTCATATTAAAAAGAAAGCAGCAAGCTGTTGACAGCAAGCCAGGAAGTTGATAAACACAACTTCCTCAAATTAAATTTTCCTGAAAAACCTAGATGAGGACATAAATTCTGAACAGGCTGGTGTTAGCAGCTGTGCAGCACAGTCACAATTAAACTCCAAACCCTAACATTATCACTTACTCTTATAATACATCTTTTCAGAAGATTTTCAAATTATATCAAGCAAATCTAATGCTTCGGGTGGGGGGCCTCTGAGCAAGGAATGCTTTGATAAACACCACTCAACAAAGAAGTGTGCAAGTTGCTGAAAAACTCTTGCAATTCCAGAGTTGGTTGTCATCTATGTGTATTGCTCAGTTCCAAAATGTGGTTTGGATTTGTTTTCGTATCTACATGGAAATGCAGCTTTTCAAAATAGAGATTCCTTTAACAGGTAGAGCATATTTAAAAAAAGAAAAAGAAGTGAACCCATATGTTACACACTGCTGACTTCCCTGCTCTTAGAGCCCATGGCAAGCCTTAAAAGGCAGGGGTACATGGCTCTGCGGCTTCCCCCGTCCTGGCGCTGTCTCACACCAGGGTGAGTGTGGGAAGACCGAGAATTTAAGTTGCTTGCTCCTGATCTAGACCAGGGACAAATTTCGACAACCCAGAGGCCTCAACCTTGACACGTGATATTTTCAACATGGGACAACTTCTGCACACTCCACGTTTCCTTTGGAGCTTATCCTGGGAAACTCACAGTCCAATCTTCTACCATGTGGTTTGCTTTCTCCTCTCTTCCCCCTCCGCCCCATTCCCCCTGCACTTGCATAGCATAGGCTTTTTCCCATGCATACCTCTTCCTCCTCTTACACTCCAGTAATTGCTTCTAACTTTTTATTTTTTGGTGCTCATATCCCTCTACTTTATTAGTCCTTTTCTCATTGTGCAGATGTATGTTACACTGTAGCAACTCCTAGGTAATTTTTATGTATTCTATGCCAAGCTTGCCCTTAATAAATATTAAAAGACACACACACGCTCAGTCATAAATCTGAGAGAAGCTGAAGAGACTGATTTCTAGAAGCACACCACAAGGCAGTCTATTTCCTTTGGCTTGGTCCCAGATGCTAACCCCAGTTATACCAACATAAGAATATAGTGGGTGTAACTGCCTTCGGTGATGGCAACGCACTGGCAGTAGGTTGCCTTTCTTCTGAAACCAACAGGTGAAAGCAGTAAGAAAAACATTGAGAACAGGAACTCCCATTACCATTAAATCCAACAATTTTTGTGGGTATCTAGGTATACCTGATATCACAGTACAGCTCAGCAGTGATTGCGCAGAATTGTATGTTGGCAGTCTGTGCAATAGGTGAAGAAGGATTTTTCATTTCATGCATCATTTGCAACTACCTTCAATAATTCAGCAAAGTCAATACATACCCTTGATGCAAAGTTAAGAGAAAAACCCTGAAGCAAACAGACAAAAGTAAGTAATCCAGAGAATGATCAAGCAGTTAAATCCTTTTTCATTTTGTTTTTCCTCCCCTTTTGCTACATACTACATGAAAGCAAGTAATTTTTTGCACAAAGTTCATTACAGTTATGGAAACCCCTTGAAATAAATACACAAGGAACCAACCCCTACCCCCACATCCCACAGTGATTTCAAGGTATTTTGAGTGCCTATATTTGCTCAGACCTCCAGGGTTCAGACTGCTCATTCCCTAGTGGTAGAGACCGGAGAGTAGTCTTAGAAGAACATTTAATCCCCAACAGTAGGAAGAAACTGTCATTTAGATGTGCTTCTTTACCCTGACCTCTGCTTCCCAAAACGGAATGAGAACTGTCAGGAAAAAAATGGGGTAACACGGAAACCAGAAATCACTGCAGAATGATACCACAGCCAAGGCCACACAAGTCAGGACTGACTTCCTCAGGATGACAAAAACCTCCAGATTTGATACTTATCCCACTCTTCATGTGATGAATTCTGGCTACAAGAGTGGGCATGCCAGGTAACCATCCTAGAGTGGGCAACAGGCTGAATGGACAAACCCAGACCTCCTGCAAGACAAAGGACATCTTTATCCTCTATGGAGCTGGTTTTTTGTTTTGTTTTGTTTTGTGTGGTTTTGCTTTTTTTTTTTTTTTTTTTTTTAATTTAGGAATGCGACCTTCAGCCTTCTATAACGTCTAGTAAATGGTTAAATTGTTGTGACCTCAACAGACTACATGGCTTGCTGGGAAAATGATTAATGTTTCACACTTTAAAAGGGAAAGGACATGAACATGACAGGGAACTCCAGAAACCCCACAAAATGCCTGTGGAGAAGAGGAGGGGTGTGTTTGGGACACCCATAAGGCAGTGGTGTCAGCAGGTTGATAAAGTACAACTTTTCCTGACAGTATCTTACACAAGAACAAGGTATGGTTGTTTTGGGGGCTGGACAACAGGAGCTGGACATTTGTTTCCGTGCTGCAAGATCATTGTGGCTGCATTTATATGATAAAGCATATTACTTGCAGAAGTAACTGTCTCTCTGGCCAGTGCCATTCCTCTTGGACATGGCGCTGGGATGGGAATGCCAAAGAGTGTTGGAGGTGTGCTGTTCTGCAATTTGGTGTTTGGGAGCCCAGACTGCAAATGGCATAGCCACAAAAGCCACTTCCATGTGGACAGAAGAGTAAACTTTCTTAGTCATCACAGCACTCCTTAATTATAAATGGCTTTGCATTCACATTCTCCACCTGCTTTCTAGACGCTACTGGTAAAACAAGTTCGCAGCAGCCTTGTGTGTGAGGCAGCAAAGGCATTCACTGCTGGGGCAATAAAAGGGAAAACCTTGGTGAATCATTGCAAGCAAGATGCGTGCTGGACTCAGAGACTGTTCAAGAAAAGGCTCATGGAGAAAAGTGTAGGCAGTGTTCTGGGGGTTAATTTTTTCCAAAGTTTTATTTTGAGAGAGGTTTTCTTTCCTGCTAAGAATTCAGATTTCTTTCGACTCCTGGTCCATCCTCTTGCTTCAGCAGAACACAGCAAACACATTTCATTTCCTTTCCTGCCTAGTGGGATGCTGAGGAGATGTGATCTCTGAATTGGTATACGTTTCAGCTGGCCCATATTCCCAGCAAAATTTATGACACATGTCAGTGCCTCTGCTAGCTGATTGGATACAGCCAGGGAAATGGAGAAAGCCTCAACTCGCTGAGCTTCAAAAAATGAACTTCACTTAAATGATGTATTGTTGTTTTGCAGCAAAAAGGAACACCTGGCTTGTACAGTGGGGAGAAAGAACAAAATGCAACATTCATAAAAATGACTGAAAAGGGACTGGAGAATATGGTTGTTTTTGTTTCCACATGAGAGAATGTGCCACAAAACTGTATTTGCAATTATGATCTGGCATATCTGTTGCTTTTGTTTGACATGATTGCATTGGTATGTCCACTAATTCAGTTTTAATCTTCATTAACTTCTCCTGTACTTTACAGAACAGATTCAGACTGTCTGATGCTTCCCATGTCACTTGCAAGAAACATTAGGAAATTATTATTGCTCTTCTTATGACACTAGATAATTACTGCTTCAGACATAAAAGTCATTTATATTGTATGAGTGAGATTTTGGTTTTGCTTATCCCATTGTACATCTTCAGTGCAGATGTGTTGGCTGTATACTGAAGTAAGAGAGTAGAACTGACTCCAGAAAAAAAGATTTTTGTATGCAGCTTCAAGCTTCAAGCAAACAAGGATTGCAAATATTTTTAGGTAACTTAGAGTTTAGAATGCTGAATATGGAGCACATATTTAATTCAGCTAAAATAAGAGTTAATCCAAACTGTAGCTGAGCAGAGAGAAGCAGAGAGGCATGGGAGGAGGGCAAATGACCGGGGAGGACCCAAAGGTAATCCTTCTTCTATTGAGCTACAATAGAGAATATAAAGTGCAAAGTCTGCATGTGTGTGCAGGATAGATAAGATCTCTTTATGTATACATACATAGAAGAAATATATAAACCAAGAGATAAATTTTTAGCAACAGGATATATAATGCTACAACACGTACTAATTTGCTTTTTCCTAAATGCTACAGAAAAGCAAATCCTGCAGCAGGTTCAGCATGAAGATATAGAAGCCATTTCATTCATTAAAGCCAGACCAGCCCTTTTCTAATAAGTAAACAAACACAGATGAGACTGACTCTTATTTACATGTAGACTCCTGCACTCTGCACTGAGCAGTAAAAATTTTGAGTAATTTTAATGCTTGATGAGTGTGTTACGAGATCCTAGCACCAACATGAATGAGGTTCCTGGGAGAGCAGAGGTACCTTATGGCTGTCCGTTATAAGCGTGTAAATAAATGGTTCTGGCATATGAGTGCTGATGTACTGCCTGGGAGCGTTAATAGAGTTAGTGCCCAGCAATCCTAATTGCAAATGAGCAGCTCCACCTAATTGGTCCAGCAGTATTAATATAATCAAAATATACTCATCTTCACTGGGAAAATGTGATGCCTATTTTGGTCTGTATTGTTCTTGGAGATATCATTTCAGCCTTTGTTCTTGGGAAGCAGAATCCATTATGATGTATATCTTTTAAAGAATAATTACACGCCAGTAAGTGCTGGTCCCAGAAGAAATATACTCTGAATTGAATAGCACTCAACCACCCATCCCTCCATAGCGTTGGGGAGTTCTGTAATATCTTTTGTAACTTTTCAATTAGCTTTTGATTTGGGAGCATTTTCACCTCCTGCCAGGGAGGGAATTGGCTGGCAGAGTGCAGTGAGCAGCATAAGGGTATGGTGAACCCTGCAAACCCGCTGCTGTCTGGGGGTCAATGACAGGCTTCAAAACTACAAACATGGTATTTTAAAAATAATATGGAAGATAAACAGTACTGCTAAGTACATGCCATTGCATGTGTCCCTTGCTTTTTTGTTTTAAACATTTAGTACATGGTTCCTCAATATTCTGGTGCTTGGAGAAGGGCACAGTCACTCTTGCAGAGATAATTAACTGATTGCAAACATTGCTTTTCTCCTGTTTGTGTGCTTTCAGTTGAGTGATCTGTTAAGTAAGAGCAATACCTGAGATTGCAGTGGACAATCCCACCCTGTGCATTAGTCTGCCACTCGGTACAATCAGGAGGTGACCAAATTCCTGGCAGTCTGAGCTGTGGGGCCAGTTATTTTAGGGGATTACGTATGAGCAAATCATACCAGTACAGAAACCACAGTCAGTTTCAAAATGATCTGCCAACCACAAGATGAAATATATTGGCTGGATAATTTATTCACAAAAAGTAATTCCACCAATTTTACCACTTAATCTCCTCCCTCTCAAAATGGAAGTCTGGAAAAATCAGTATATGAACGTATATATTTTGAAAAGTATTATATGAGAAATGATTATCATAACATACTATCAACAACGTTATGGAAGCACCTTACATTTGTATTTCAACAGAGTTAAGGAACTGCTCATATGCAAATTATGCAAAAATATAACAACAGTGATTTCTTGATATTATAGAGAAAACCAAGACAATTTCAAGAGGCAGTTTGAAAATAGGATGCTAGACACATTGCTTTCATCAAACCAAAGATGAATTGTTTAACAAAGGCTTGGTGGTCAGCCCAACAATTAGCTGTTGTTTCATCAAAATTATAGTAAACAATTGAAAAAAAATAAATCAGTACAGGCAAATGAAATTCCTGAACTGCTGATTCCAAAGCAGTAGCCTTTTTCTGTCTTTTTGAAAGAGCAACATGGTGTAGCAGCATTTTTGGAATAAAAACCTGTTTCTTTCAAAAGCAGTAACAAATCTTCCATTAACTCTTGAAGAGAAGGAAAAAGGCGGACTACTATTTTACCTTTATTTCTATCTCTGTATCGGTTACAAGAGTTTGTAGAGTCCTTTTCAATTGTGAATAAATATCATGATTCCTTCCCATGGTCTCCCTGTGGTGTGGATGTGTGTAAGGATGATAAAGCATGTGAGATTTGAAAAACATCGCCTATGGACCTCAGGATGCTCTTTTATACAAACAGATGATCAACAGAGTATCTTTGAAAGCAGCTTCCTAATTTATTTTAAGTCAGGCTAATTTTGCCTCTGATGTCGTTTATTGACGAACTAGAAACCTGCTTGCATCGGAACACTACTATCTCAAGTGAAACATGCAGAACTGAAGTTTGGGCTCCAGGGAATGCTTCAGCACTTGATGACGCCCAGGAGATGCTGGACCCATTTTGCATTTCTCCTTGCTAACTCACAGCTCACTTGTACAAATTCTCTCATGTTCTTCAGAGGAAAACAATTTCTGAGAAAATAAATATGACCAAACAGCTGTTGACAAAGTTGGTCAGTATGAAAGACTAAAAAATAAATAACAAATAGAGACACAAAGACAGGCTAACTCTCCCATGTCCTTGCTCCTGAGGAAGGGTAACACCATGATGCCTCCTCCTTGAAGCCACATCTCCACAGTGACTGTCAGCTTGGAGCTGTCTCAGAGGAAGGACCTGGGCAGGTCATGGGCAAGCACAGTCCTGAGGAACTGCGGCAGCACCAGCCAGTGACGGTGCTGTCAGGGGAGAGGACCCTGAGCTGGGGCAGCACACCATCCACTTGGGGATGACTCATGTCTCTGTGCCACTTGATGCAAAATTAATGCTACCAGTGCACAGCCCAGGGTCTTACTTAACTGTAATTCTCATTTGATTTTCTCTGAAACTGAATGATCATTTCCAGGAAAAAGCAAACTCCCCCACGCTGCCTTCAGCAGCTCAACTCAGCTCTCAGAGAAGTGGCTCCACTACAAGGACATCTTTCAGAATTCAAACTGCCGATGTGGGATGTCTTCTGAAAGACAGTGGGTTTGCTTTTGGCTTCTTTGAAGTGTTGCAGTGGTGATGAAACACAAACCACAGGATGAGCACTACATTTAGCAAATATCAACTGCGCAGAGCCTCAGAAAATAATTTTATATGAACCAGCAAATGGCACTACTGACCCCTGCAAAAGGGCTGGAGATGAAAACTTTATCTTTCACCTTGTGGTCCTGATACATATGTTCTCCAGGTACAGCCTTCCCCCTTCAGCTAATATGAGATCGCCAGAGGAGCAGTGAAGAGGATTTGGCAGATCTGGTTCCCTTTCCTCCCGTCCTGCCCCAGCCAGCCTCTGGCTATGAGCTGAGCCACCCTTTCTTTGGGGCCCTATGGCCCGATGGTGGTCTTGGCCACCCACTCTTGTTGCAAAAAGGGCTTGTTTTACAGGCCAAGCAAACTACAAGGTGGCTGCATAGCGATCCCTGACAGCAGCTGTAAAGTGGTGTGTTTTATTTAAAAGCAGGGTGTTGAAGAGGTGTTTGGGGATGGTGTGTGAATTTTTTACATTTGAGAACGGATGAACAACTTGCAAAGGTGGTACCTCGTGGTGGAATTAGAAAAACATCAAACTCAGATTTTGCACAGAATGGGAAAAAATTTGTTCCACTCCTGTCACTTAACTAAAAACCTAATTCTGGACTAAAGACACCTTCTTTCATGCCAAACACTAAAATCACAAGAGCTCGTCACAGCTTTGGGATCAGCACATCCTTGGGGTTTTTGTGGCAGTTGTCCCCCCCGGTCCCTGCTGTGCTCTGTACAGTTGAATTGTTCCTTGGATTACTAGTGCTTTCCCAAGGAAAATATTAAAACTGCAATAATCAAGATAACTTGTTCTACAAGCAATGACACAAGGCTTTTTCTCTATTTGGCATTCAGCTTCACAGCCTAATTAATTAGCATTTGTACAGCACTTTGAAAATATGAAATGCAATTGAACTGCTAAGTATTATTATTAATATTAGCAGCAGCACCATTTTGCTCTACTGAATGCATTTTCCAACAGACTTGCTATAGAAAAAAATAGTCAAGCCAGCTGAACTGACATGCTATAAACTTGAAATGCACTTAGAGCTTCTTCACCATATTTGATTACAGTAAGCCAAATGGCTGAAACATCTGCATAGCTGTGCAAATTTTTTTAGTCTATTAAAAAAAATTGAACCTCATATAGCACAATTTGTTCTGAATCTGTCAGTAAGGTAGATAGATATTGCTTTGCAGGACAATTTTGGGATTGTTTATGAAAAGGATTCTGAGATGCTGGAATGCTGTAGGCTACCTCTCATTCATATGTATCCAAATATGCCATCAAGAGAAAAACTGCTTCATGAGCTCTTGTAATTGTATCTTTCTCATTTAGCACAGAAACTGCTGATAGTTAAAAGGCACAAGCACTTCTAAATAGGCAACTGATCCCTGTTGCCCTCAATTTAAAATATAGCTGTAACTTGTAAACACAAGAACTCCTGGGACACATCTTTCTTGATTTCCATTTTGGTAGCTGCTGTTTTTGGCAGAGGTAAGAGGATATCTGGCCTTATCCTTCTGAATCAGTTTTATTTCAAAATCAATGACTTTACCACATGCTGGCTATTTGACGCTTACATGCTTGCTAACACATGCATAGGTTAGTAGCTGCCTTCAACGTTTCTTCCCCTAGCTCCTTCTAACTAATGGATTTACATTTCCAAGCGAGCCAACTTGCTCTGCATGAGGTAATTTACAGTAGGCAAGAGATAACTAGCACTTGGCTGCCTTAGGCCAAAGAGAGACTGCAAATGACTGTGAGACAAAATCATTAACTTCTTTTGGTTTGCTTCTCATGATGGCCCCAGTAGCTGTCAACAGAGTGGGACATGCACCTGAGACATCGCTAAGTCAGTGCATGGGCTGACGTGGGGCAAACCTGACTGCAGAGGAGGCGAGCTGAAGCTGCCAGGCCTTGTGCAGGAGCAGATAGTGACCACTCTGGTAATCCTTTCTGACAGTCCTGCTACAGGAGTGGTACCCTCCTCCAAGGGCAGAGCTGACTACTGGCAGCAGTAACTCACTTTGGGGTCTACTTTGGTATTAGAGTCCGTACCTGCCTGGGTTTCGCAGTGGGAAGCAGAACCCATGGACTTGCAAGAGATGAACCTCCCAAACCCTTAGCTAGCTTGTGTATACTACTGCAAGAGAAGGGATGAGGAAACAGCAGAGGCCTGAAGAGACACCTTTTTGGTCATTTAAGGCATGACCATAACTAAATATTCTGCTTATTGTGCTGCAAGAATTTCCCTGTGTATTGATTCCTACCTCATGGTGTATAATGGTTAATTAAAACAAAAATAATCAAAGTTCAAGTTTATGCTTCTCAGTTCCCTCTTAACACCAATTGTTATGGCCACGCTAGTAGGAGAGGGGGGTTTCATAGTTGCATGGAAGTAATAATTGCTATTTAGTTCAATAACAAAGAAAATGGGGCACCAAGGCAGAAAAACAGGTATTAAGACCGGAAACCATAGCTCCATGAAAGTCACGGGGCCTGAGATTGCACCCAAGGCTGTAGGAATTGCAACAGGGGAATGCATGCCCCCAGGACAGTTGGGAGGTGGGCCAAAGAAAAAACAAACTTTTAGGGATGAGTCAGTTAGTGGGTATAAGTCCAGGAAGTAGGAAACTTGACAGCAGTTATTCCTCTGAAAGTCTTGAACAGCTGATGGATCACTACAGACAGATAATGTCCCAAGAACAGCAATAGCAAAACAAAGCAACCTTGAATTCTGAGGACCTGACAAATTTCATTAAAAACACGGTATTCAGTCATAAAAATATTTTGTGGTTCTAGTTCTTGTAAGTGTTTTACCCTCCCCTTCCAAATCCCCTGACAGCGAGATAACACATCCCTTCAAGATGCATAATAGCAGAATAGAAAGATCTTTCAAATTTCAAAGCTGGGTGCTACACTGTGCAGCCAGTGTTAAACTGCTGATGAAGATTTGTCTGATAGTCTTCTGAATTCTGGGGATGTTTCCAGAGCCAAAAGACCTATTAGAAAGGTTGATTGATAAAGCAAAACCAGCTCCTTTATTCATCTCATGTGCAGGGTTCAAAGGAAAGACCCTGTGATAACGTTACAAAGTACTAATAATACAAACCTCATGAAAATGAAGGAAAAAGAAAAAATAGCCAAGAAACAAAAAGCCTCCAGAAAAATCACATAATAGAACTCAAACCCCGTGAAGCTGGTCTTTGAATACAAGATTGGCATAATACATTTCAAATCTTCAGTCATACAAAAATGTCTTTTTGCATATGAAAGGTCTTTGTAATTTTTTGCTATCATCACTATAAGCCTCAGATGCATTGGCTTTGATTTGGTAAACAATAAAAAAAAAATAAAAAATCCTAAGTCTTTTCTACAGATGTGTAAAGATGCTTTAAAAAAATTGTTATTACTCCTTCCCCCATACCAGTTAGAGAGGGAACTGCCATCCATGACGACTTAGTTTTTTGTTTGTTCCTTTTTTTTTTTTTAAAAAAAAAAACAACCCAGACTCTTAGCCTGATTGACTTTCAGGAGAGAAAAGGGAGAGAGGGGGGACAAAAGGACAGAAGAGAAAGGAAGGTTAAAAAATCTGGGGGCAGTGGGGTATACTTAATGGGAAATTATGCATCAAAACAAACTAATAAATTAATAAAACAAAGCATATGCTCCTTCCAAATTCAGCTATGAGGAACTATTGGGCACATTTTAAAAGGCACTGTGTTTTGAAACAAGTGGAGAAAGTAAGTTCTGTAGGCTCAGAGTTTCTCAAGGATACAGTACTTTGAAAATAACTGGTATTTTTAGTCATTCAATATTTGTTTTCTGAGGAATTATTTTCCTACCTGTTTGTATTTTTTAGTGTTTGAAAGAGGCATGAAAAGGCTGCCCAGAAGAAAGGCAGTTCAGTTTTATGTTCCTTTACAGAAAATCTATAAAATTGGAGCCTGAACTTCAAGTCCCATCACAACCACACACCAGGTCCCAGCAGCCAAGGACAGTGAGTTACTGAGATCTCTCCTCCCCTGAGGCAGCAGCAGCAGCAGTCGCCTGTGGTCCTTGAGCTGCGGGATGCTCCGAGCTACACCCCGCAGCTTCTGCCTGCTTCTCAGGTAGAAAATGCTGTGTTTGTGCAAGATGCAAAGGGAGGTCTGAAATTCAGGTGGTGAGCAGCAAACGGACCCCGTACTTTCATCTTGCCCAAATGCTGTGGCCATTACCCGAGAGGCCTTGCCTGTGGTGTGACAGAAAGGCTGGACCATAACTACATTATGGTCAACCACACAAAGTAACGATTATGCTTGTTTAATGTGTTTTCATTCCTTGATATGATATCTTAAAGCCTAAGCAGAGTTCAAGAAGCTCATTTAATTTTAATGTATTTTATCCCTCTAACCAGAACAATTTTTTCTTCAATTACCTTTAGCAGAAATCTAATCTAGCAAACAAGAGCGGCAACAAAATATGTCATTACAAATGATTTTTACAATTTTGTTGTTACTCTGATTTATTATGGTGTCAAGTTTTTCTAATTCTGTTTGTTGATTGCCCTTTTAGGAAAAAATATGTCTTTGAATTTGCAACAATTGCTGGCAACATGTATGTAAATATTCGGATGGAAAGAGGCAATTTCAATAGCCATTTAAACAGGGTAGAATACCTGCTTAGATACACAGAGTAATGAACTCAGGTCTGTTTACCAATAGTTTACAAAAAATAATACAATGCTCTGCAAGACTATTACAATATATAGCTCACAGCCAGGATTTAAAGTGGGATAAATACTTTCTGGCAAGGTCATAAAAGGAATCAATGCTAGAAATTTAGTCTTTCATCACAGAACTATACAGATAATCACCAGGCAACAAACAATATGCTAGCGATGACCATTTTTTCTTTCCTTAAGAGATACAGGCACATCTACATTTGCAAATGTTGTAGCGCAAGAGCAAAGGGTCTATGGAGGTAAATATCTCATGCTGTGGACTCAGTGTCCACCAGATTTATGTTTAGGCTGTGCATTTCTGCCTGGGTTTATCTGGTCCTTGGATATGGATGAGTGCTCTTCAGGGATGGGAGGGCATTAGATGACCTCCTGGAGGTCACCTCCCAGGTCAGCTCGCTCCAAAAGGGACCCAGGTGGTGCAGTGCTGGTTGCCTAGTGAGGTGAGCCAGAGCAGGGCAAGAGTGACCAACCCCTCAATTCACTTCAAAAGCACCATCTTGATCCAAAACCAAACATGAAGGAAAATGCTCCTACCTACAAAGCTAACCCTGCCAGCTCTGCAGTGTCCAGGTGTGATGGGAGAGCCACCTCCATGGGTGTCAGCAGCACCCAGCTCTGTGTTTGTTCCTGGCCCCTTACGGAGGAAGCAAAGCCCCATGGGACCCGAGCAGCCCTGGGGTGGCAGGCATTTTGCTTCCTTGATTGCTCCTTCCAGATGTGCACAGGGATGGAGGGTCTCACACCCACCTTCAGCACATTCCCCCATGCTTGGTCTCTCACACAGCCCCATGTGCCCCATGGTACACTGAATATTTTTTGGGACCATTTTTTGAGCTCAGGATGGATGGGTTAACCAGGCTGGCACTAAGCTCCTATTGCCTCTAATGTGACCACCAGACTAGAAGCATATCTCCTCAGGCCAAACAGAAACATTCAATTAAAGGGAAGACTCTAAAGACTCCGATTGCTGGAGAGCATCTTACTAGATATATACATGCAGCTTTGAGGTTTTTTGTTGGCCTTGATTTCTGTTATTGTGTCTTGACACAACGGCAATAAAAATAATGTATTGGCTTCCATTTCAGATACAGAAGAAATACAGAATGTGAAACCCCAGATATATTACTTTTTCCTGAGATGTAAGTTTTTGTTCAAAAATGGATATTGATAAATAGAAAATATTTCATTGACTGATGGTGACTGCTTTCAAATTTTACCCCACAGGAAAAGTTATTTTAAATATAGCATAGAACATACGGTAAGGAAGGGGAGAAGGGAAGGCCATGGAAAGCTCCAGAATCTGGCTGCTTCCTCTTAGGGTAACACCATGTTAGCAGGTACTACCCCTGGATGACATGCAATGCTTACTGGAAAATGGTCTTCTAAAGTGTATCTGTTCAAGGCCCCATGTTATTTTGCCAGCTTTTGAATTCTTCCAGCTTTATGCTGCCATTCAGCTCAGCTTAACCATGGACAATGGAGTTTCCCAACCTTTCCTGTATTCAGCTTACAATTCACTCCAGTTAACTGTTCAAGTAAAATACAACAAAACAAAAATGAAGAGGAAGGCTGTGCCGATTGCTAAAATAAATGTGCAACACTTGCAGAGAATTGCCAGTAAAGAGCAACTCAATTCAATCAAACAAAATCTGCTAATCACTTTTTGGAGACTTTATCCAAGTCTCTTTGTATCAATTAGAAGATCTCTGCTTTGAAAGATTGAGAGAAACCATTAATAAAATCAGCTGGGGCTTGAATTTCTTAAGAAATTCCTTTGTTTTTATCAGGGCTAAAAATCAAAGTTGAACCCTATTTCGGAGGAGTCTTTGTGTTTCTGTTTTTTAAATTAAATTAAAATAATGCTTATCAAAATTTTACTTTAAGTGCTTGTCAGGAATTGTCTCTCTTCTTCCTCAAAACTCCAGAAGCAGTTCCTAACTATCCAAGTTCGGTAAATAAGTTGTAGAAACAGTGCCAGATATTTTCCTGATGAATATTTTACATTCAGATAGCTTCTTTTATTTCTTCTGAGGTATAGCAAGGGCATTTTATTCTGTATTTGTCCATAAAACATTCGTTACTAGTCACATGGGAGGAGTATTGGTAAGGTAGTACTAGAGGCTTTCCAGCAGAGGGAAAACCAAAAAAAAACATAAAGCATCTTAAGCACTTGAGGGTTTCTCCTTTGTTTGTTTATTCCCTAAGTGAAAACGTGGGGTTAGAAGCCATGTTTCTTGACTATACTTGTTTTCCTTAAATCAGATGAACACAAAGGCTTTAGGAAATGTTCTTGTGCAAAACAATTAATCTACAGTCACCCTGCACTCTCTGAAAGTTGAAACACGTGAGAGAAGGGTGACGGAAAGCCGGGGATAACATATAACTTCTCTTTCAGATTCAGAGAAAAGCCTAAACTCAGCTTCTCCAGGAAAAAAAATAAATGGGAGAAGAGGGTGTTTATATGCCATGCAAAATAAAAGTTGTGTTTTCTAAAGTCTTCACAGTCACCTGGAAAAGTAAGTACATGTTTGATAAAGTAAAAGGGTCTTTCATGCCCCACTTCTTGGCAATAAATCAGTTTTCCTACAAATGGCCTTAATTAGGCAAAATTTTTCACTTCATAAGCAGACATCCTGAACACGAGGTACCACGTTCTCCAAGGCTGATACATTCAAAAAGCAATTTAGTAGCTCTTCAAATTCAATAAAGACCACCTTTAAATACTTTTTCATGGATATGTGGATTTATTACTCACATGGGCACATCACAGTGATGATTTTTAAAACTTCATAGAATAAGAAGCTAAAAAGCAACTGAAGAAATTCTTTAGAAAGTAAGAAGAAAACCTGAAGAAATTGTAGACTGTGGATTTTTACTGCTAGCCTAATGCTGACTTCTAACTGCTAAGCAGCAGGAGGGGAGTTTCTGTTTGTAAGCCAAAAGCCAACTGTCCTGCTTAGTCCTGCAATCTAAGGAACTGTAGGCTATACACAGTATAAAGCCTTGGGATGGAGCATCATGTCCTTTTGCAGCTAAAAATAATAATAATAAACAACAGAGAACCAAGCTTCCAGTTATCTTTTGTTTAGGCTCAAACGCTAGTCAGTGGATGGAAATTTCTACCTACTTTTGAATTTGCTATTCAGCTTCCCAAAGGGAGGTTCAGCATCTCCAGTATTTATCGCCCTCAAGACAGAGAGGCCCCTAGATGCTTTTTGTCCCTTCCAATTAAGTTACCTGCTGTGCTCCCCACATATATGCAGGGAAATCAGTTAAAACCACCTCTTCTCTCTGCCTCTTTTATGTTGCTCTCTGAGCAGACATCACGCAGAGAGGGCCATATGTTGGCCCTTTTTCACTAAACTCAGTTTAATGCTCCCAGACTTTTCTTAAAATACGCTGAGCAAAGATAGTGCAGAGGACATTTGGAAATGCCTGATGGCAAAGTGGGAGTGTTCGATCCTGTTCTGCTTCTCACCGGGTGTGTGCGCCATATCAGCATCACTCCAAATTACAGATTTCTTCAAGGACAGTTTGTTGGAGGGGGGAGGTCACATTTTTGTTCCCTTTGCAGTAGTGTTCTTATAAAACAAATATACATGACATACATATGTCATGCCTATGATCTGGATGCTGTTAAACAGACAAAACCAGGTAGAGGCAATGAACATGGAAATATTTAGATATTTTGCCTTTCAAAAAGTCATCTGACCTTTGACTAAACTTTCCCTTGTAACATTTTCAGCTATAGCTTGTAGCCACTGATGGTGAGCTCTTTTCCTTAAAGAAAAACAGAATGTTTATGTGTATTTGTATTGTATGAAAACTATGAAGATGACCTGAAAGTATTGGTTTTCTTCTCCTAACTAGAGGAACTAAGCCCTGGTGAACATATATAATGCCAGGCTTGATGGGCTGATGGCTTGGGTATTTTTAATCACAATTCCACTACTCAGAGCAAAATGAACTTTGAGTAAAATAGTTTCATTCCAAAATGATATCGAGAATTTGTGGTTTTGAGGGAGAAAAAGCAAAAGAAAGCATAACTGTTATGAGTACTATTATGACATAATGTGACCCAACACAACATAAATTACATAATCATGAAATGGAGTTATGAGTTGGGCACTGTGTTTGACACAAGCAATCAATCAGACCTGCTCTGCAAGTACCATATTAACAAAGCAAACATTCTGGAAAAGCTGGATTTTAATTTACTGAGAAACAGTTTCAGCCTCTCAACCACATTTTATTTTTTTTTTAAGCTAGACTACAGGCAGGCTGTAGCAGTGGTTTTTAATGCCATGATTTGAACTTGACAGCCAGCTGCCAGGTAAAATGAGAGGAGATTACCTTTTGGCAACTGCCCTCTCCATTTCCTAAACTAAATGACCTTCAACCAGAGCAGCAGTGAAAATCACAGCAGTCTAATCTTAAATGTGAACCCTGTGGTGAAAGAGCAGTGGTTCATATTATAAGTAGAATGCATAAATGCTTTGAATCATCATCAGATTAGATGAAAAATGCCACTGTGTTCAAAAAGAACAGCTATTACACAAAGAAATGTAATAGAAAAAGGCTTAACAATGTCATAGAGACAGGCTAATGGGCTTCCCCATTTCTTTCAGATTCATGAAGATATTGTTTCCCTTGTTCACCTTCTTAATGCAGATAATTTTCTGTAGATTATCTTTTCATCTGCCCTAATTAAAAAAAATGCATGCATTGGCTGCTACTTAAAAATACCCAATAATTTTAATTTCTGTGTTAGTTTTGCACCCCCCTCCAACTATCACCTGTGCCTCTCCTACGATGTCCATCATACAAACTGAAATAATTTCTGTGACATCCTTCTTCCAGTTCTGCTGAGTGTCAGCCTTGAAAACAGTCACTGAGTTTTACCTGTTGGCAAATTAGTTTTAGGGCTTTCCTCTGCTATCCTGGGTTCATTGATTGTTTCGGGGTAGTAGGAATTTTTGGGTATCTGTGCTCAGCCTAGAAAACAGAAAGGCTCATCCCAGTCCCCCAACCTCTACTTCACTTTGGGACACCTAAGCCCTTTGTGGTTGCTGGAAAGTTTCAGAGTCAGCTGGAAATCACTTCTCATTATATAATTATAACCATCTGCTGAGCAAATGAGGTAGACGTTGATTATGTTGCAGTAACTCCAAAAAGCTCCCATGTTCTGTGCTTGTGGAGACCAAGCCTCTGTGATTTTCCCTCTGCAACCACTGTTAATAAGGCTGGTGATTCCCTATCCCCTTCCAGATGATAGGTATAACAGCCTAAACTGGCAGACCTGATCCTAGTTGGCCAAGCAGAAGTCTTGATCTTACAGCTTCCCTGAGGAGTTATCAGGGGTAGCCATGTGCATCATTGCTTTTACAAGCACGGTTCATTCTTTTTCCAAGTTAAACAATCCCTGTACCTTTGGGGAGTTTGGGTTTGAGAGGCAGAGCAGAAAGCAGTGCTGGATTCAGCACTGTATCTCAAAGCATCCCAGCAGCTGGTGTGCAGAGGGGTCTCCTCTGTGCCCTCCCTCCTCAGATGCATGCCTGCCCACATCTGCCTCCTGCCTGCTACCTCTGCAGCAAGGAGAGTGCTCATCCCCTGCGTCAGGGGAAGGAATGCCCTTGTCCCTCTGTGTCCCTCCAAACACACCAACATACTGTCTTTAAATCAGAGCATGAGTGAGTGTCTCATGTGAAGGGCAGCAGTGGATACCTGAGCAGTCATTACTAAAACGAGGAAGAAACATGGGGCTGCCATCTGTTCCCGACACTCTGCTGAACAGAAATAAAATAAAATTTAAAAAATGGAAAAGGGATTATTCCAAGGCTTAACTTACAACAGCACATTAAATGACCAAATTAAGACTGAAGAGAGAACATGGCAAATCATTAAAATGCTAATGATGCCACTGAAATATAAAGACCAAGGATGCCTGTTTTGTGTGTGGTGTAGTGATAGACACATTGACAGAAGTGATACTAAGCAAAGATTGATGGTGTCTGTCTTTCTAATGTGATTTTAAATGCCTGAATTTTTTGTAGGAGTTTTCTGTCTCTGCTCTATGAAATATGATCTTTGCTGTTTCTGTACAACAACTTCCTTTAAGTCCCCCAGCACAGAAACCAAAACTTTGGTGAAGTCAAGCATAGCCTATCATGGGATGTCATTGGAAAGTGAACCATGCTGAGGATCTTCAGATGCTGACTGTATTTCTGGGGAAAAGCCATTGCATGGAAGTGCTGGTGGGAGTCGGGAGGCTCCTTACATTTCCCACCCCCCTCTGCCTCTCCCCAGAGAAACCAGTCACAAATCCGTGCCAAGGCAGGTTTGAAAGGGGATGAAAACTCCCGCACAGCCAAAGTAGCACTGTGAGTGCAATAAAAGGCACGTCTGTAGTTTGCCGTGAACCCATGTCTATCAAGCTGTTCTTTGACATTACAAAACCGATGCACTGTTTCAATTTTGCACCGCAAGCAACTGAGAGCACAGCTACTTATCTCTGCACCATCAAGCATTTTTGACTTAATGGCATAGCATCTTCCACTTGGCACCTGGTCCGATGCCACACTGATTATACACTTGAGATGAAAGCCCCTTCTGTGAGACTGCTGATTTCTTTAATGCAGGTCACTGTACCGTGGTCAGCCAGTGCATTACTGCCTAATCCACTACATACACAAGCTTTCCAGCATTCAGAGCAGCACTTGCCCGGGTGCTGCTGAATGCTTGGAAGAATTCAAGTTTGAATACAGCCATAGAGAAGCATCCAAGAGCAGAAATAGGTGGCAGCAATTCCTTGCCCAGTACCTCTGGTACAGTAGCACTGGAATAGCAGTTGCAGCCCTTCTCACTTGGAAAGCAGTGAAGCAGTAGGGGAGGTTAGGTGTGGAAAGGATTAAAAAATTGTTCTGAATATTTGGGTACCTATGTCTGCCCTGCTCTGTACAGGGAAGTGCCTTGTACACGGGACAATGGGCCACTACATGCCCTGAAGCCCCTGCTCCGCTAGAGCAGCACCCACCTCCTCCAGACACTTCAGACCTGCAACCGTGACAGTCCCTGCCACTTACAGCACACCCATTAGATCACCTAATTAAGATGATTTCACCAATTTGTTTGACCCAGACTGAAGGGAGACAGGAATTTTGGTCTCTCTCAGACCCAGCTGGATTAAAAACAGCAACCTGGTGTCAGACAAAAATCCTTTAGCTGCACATAATCACGGCACTAGAGGACTCACTTTGCACCAAGTCACATAAGTGCTTTATTTGTAGGACAAAGAAGAAATGCAAAAAGCTTTACTTCCACATACTGATTCCCTGAGAAAATTACCTCCTAGTACTTCTTTCTTTTCTTTGAAAGGAATTACACATATTTTTCTTCATTACAAAGAACTAAATCTTTGTATCCTCCCAGTGTCAGTTAAACTCTCCGGTGTGGCGACAGATAAAGGATGTTCAGAAATTAAAATATGTGACTTGTATAAATACATAATGAAACAATTGGCAAAACATTACAAAAAAATAATATCCCTACTGATAGAATACAGAATTTGAAGTCCCTTTAATAAAACTAAACATTTGGGTTCTGCAGAAGAGAAAGCTCCTAAGAGGCTTAACAGCATTAAGAGAAGAGAACAAACTATTGTTAACTTAATTTACTTTAAAAAAAAGTTAATCCTGCAACAGTCATTTATATTTTTCTGACTCAAAGGTGCTACTATGATTCACTTTTGTTCCCAACTCCATTTCAGCATAATGGAGTTTAGATGTGCCTATGAGACTGTTGATTTATCAAGCTCTAAATTACACATTCTTCATTTTTACAGACCAGTCACTTAAAATCTTTGCGATGATGATTTGTGCTGGGAACAAGTCTAATTTTTTTTCTGTTAGGGACAGCAGAAGAAACCATATGGCAAAACTACACAGAAACCTACCATAATTGTTCCAAAAAGCACAGGAGACTTTTCTCTTGTGATCTTTTTAGTTATTTAGAAATTGTAAGAGAGTTGTCAAATCCACTTTTTCAGTGCTGTTGCTGAAAACATTACTAGCTTTTCCAAGGATACTTCAGCTGAGCAGTGATTTTGGCTTGATTTTTTTTGGCTTAGAAAGACCGACAACCTACCAAATGTCAATCTTTTTGCTTCTCACTGTCATAAATCACAACTAGTGATCATGGACTTTGGCATACTTCAAAACATAAAATGTCATTATAAGATGGATATTCAGACCTGGTGTGTGACAAAGGGATTCAAAGAGGGGAAAATATTTTTTGTACTGTTAGATTCACTGGTGCTCCTCACTTTTAGATCAGCTGGAATAAATACCTAGTTTGTACACAGTGTGAATTGAAATTGTAAATTAAATAGCATCCTATTTGCTTCATCTTAAGCTACTCTTATAGACTCAGAAATTTATCATGTTTAAACACAGATTCCTCAAGCTATCCACAATAGCTTTTAAGAGACACCAAAAGATACTTCACAAATGTCACATTACTTTTTAAAGAGGAATGAAATATATTCAGAAGAATAATTTTCTGAGACTAAATTCAGAAAAATCATCATCAACAGACAAAAGCCGTTACTACCACCCGACAGACGTGCTCCATTTAAGCCCTGTCTCATATGTCTTTGGTAAATCTCCTTCTCTCATGCCATAGCCCACCACCTCTAAACTCCACAATGTTTTTTTCTGAAAGTCTGCTCCAATTACAGCATTGACAAACCTGTAAGTGCTTTGTTAACTATCCATACATTAATCAGGATCAAAAAACCCTCAACACCCCACATGGTAGATTGGGAAGAAACCTCCTCACAAGGGTCTGTCTTCCCGTCCTCCTGTATAGAACATGCCCTGTTGCATGCAGACACACGCTTCTATGTTTTGCTCACCAAACCAGCTGAGTGATATGCAGATCCTGAGTTACTTCATGAATAACTCAGAAAAGCAAGTCAGGAAAGAAATAAAATCACACTTCTGGCAGCCATATGTGAGCATAAGGATCTATTGCCATTAACAATTGCTTCTTCAAGACAAGTGGTACAATACTTTAAAAGCACTCGGTAGGTTGATCTAAGCTAAAAATGTTACTTGGCTGGTATACACAAGCTGTTATCACACAGAGCGTGACACACAGCACGGTCCATTAGGGACCTCTCCTGAGGCTATGCATCTCGGAACCAACGCTCATGAGAAGTTAAGGGGTTTTCCTGGTAGCAGAGTTAACATGATTTCCATTTACATTGCAAGAACGGCACACTGGGATGCGACATTGCTTTTCTGAACTCTGGACAGTCACCCCGAAGGTCCCCATTTGCTAACTTATCCTGTTCCACAGGGAAAATGTACTTGGTAATACATCTAGCTCTTATCTCACAATTTCACTTCTTCCCTTCCTCTTATCTTACAGAAAGTGTCCTACAACTTAGATCATTTCAGCAACACTTTCACAGCAAGTGTAAGACAGAGAAAGAGGAAAGGAGTGAGGCTCATTACAGTCTAAGTGCCACAAATTCTGGCTTTCGATTTATTTTTATACTTCTGCAACAGANAAGCCAGAAAAAAAGGGCAACACTGGGGAAAAAGATTTTGATATGGAATATTTAAAAATGCAAGTGAAACATAATCTAAATAAAAATTAAAAATAAAGCAAAGAGGTTGTGTTGACAAAGAAGGGAAGATGCTGACTTCAAAAAATAAAATCTCTCTTAAAATAGAGATATTACTTTTTAATATTTGAAAAAAACATATAAATATGTAGTTTCTGGAACACATTGGTATTATTAAAGCCTTTTTTTTTTTTT